>JYJE01005746.1:0-53804 GCA_000983655.1 Zymoseptoria brevis | reverse complement strand
AAGATTAAGATCTTAAGCCTGGTTTTGCGAACATTAGCTAGCTTGCTAGAATTTTAAACTACTTAGATCTTAGCGGGAAGCCCCGCCGCTCGCGATTGGCGCTTAGCGGCGCGAGCGAGCGGTCACACTAACACATTACACTTCGCGGCTTGCTTTTCCACACCTCACCATCCCACAATCAATGTCTTGAGCGAGAGTAATGCCTTTAACCGAAGACTTATCCCAACAGTCGACCGCATCAGCAGGTCTTTGCACGACATCGGCTGCAGCTTGGACTTCACCCCTCATGTCTGCCAGATGCGGAGTGCCGACGGAAGACGGCGGCGTCATGATTGCCGTGGAAGGTGCCGCTGCAGATGAGGAGGGAGTCTAAGTCCTCCTCCTCCTCCTCCTCCGGTGTCTCGTCGACTATTCGAATAACCATTTTGAAGCGCGAGTGTACGGATTAGCTGGTAAGGAAAAGGCAGTAGCGCGGCATAAAAACCAAGACGAGAACACTTATCGCGAAGGAAACCCGCTCATCTCAACCTCCCGGAAGACTTAAGATGAACTGAACAGCACAGAGCGGCACAGGCGGCGCAGTCGTAGAGCTCCGGAGATTTTCCTCTGGCGCCTAGACAAACAATAAAGCCCACCCGATGCGCTCGTCGTTGAGCAGCAACTGTGGCTTCGCGCACATGTAATTCTTAGAATGTGCGGACGTGAGTTGCAGAAGCTGCATGGCTGTGATGCAAGAGGAAAGAGGCACAGCATACATCCCGTCTTGACTTCCCAGTTCGAACGTTGAGTACGCTCTCGAAGCGCCGGTCAGAAGTACGGTGCCGGACTTGGAAGAAGGCATTCATGAAGACAGTTCTCTCATTGAGGTATACATCTCAGCTAATGGTAACTTCCACCTCGAAGCATCTCCCTCGAAGCCTCATCAGCCTCATCAGCCAAAGACATGCGTATCTATCCTCATCATACACAACTCTCATCATCATCCATCTCTGTCTCTGTTTCGCATCCTCTGCAAAACAAAATCTTCATCATCAAACATGCCCATTTCATCTCGCGGTTTCTGTTCTTCCACATACCCTTGCGTTGGTAACATGCCCACTTTCATCTGCCCTGTCATCTCGCACATATCCCATTGCCCAGTCCATGTGTGCGCCTCTTGAAGAAAACCAGAAGCCAGACCGAAGAAAGAGAAAAGCGAAGAACAAACCCCGAAACACCATACACCCATCTCATGTCTCTCCATCACCATCCATCCCATTGTCGTCGTCGAAATCCGACTCTTCTTCAAGTCTTCTTCAACCAACACACACCCCACCCAAGAACGCGGTAGACCACGATGATGGCGAGCATGATGCCAATCCACTGCCCCTGCAGATCCACAGCATAGCCATACTCCTTCAACACAGCCTTGCCCTGAATCTTGCACTGATCCTGCAAAACCGAAGCATACATGCACTGACACCCACCTGCAGCACCCGGACTGCCCGCACAGTCAAAGTCCTTGTACTGGAACTCATTGACCATCATGCCCTGGAAGACATACGCCTGGTAGTCGATGTAGTGAAACACGTACCGCCAAAAGACGTTCAACACTGGGAGGGAGACCAAGAATCCGCCGACGGACATCCACAAGCCGTTGATGAAGGCGATGAGAGCCAGTGCGACGACGAAGATGGGGAAGATGGAGGAGATGAGTACGACCAGGGCTTCGGCGGCGAGGAGGTCGAGGAAGAGCCACATGACCCAGGTGAAGAAGGCGGCGCCGGTGGGGCGGAGGCCCACGAGCCAGTAGGAGACGATGGAGAAGAGGAGGGAGATGAGGACTGTGAGGATGGGAGTTGTTAGTGGACTTGTGGATGGGAGGGGTGGAGGGGAGACGTACAGAGGTAGGGGACCCCGATGAGGAAGTTGGAGAGGATGAAGGCTGTGGGACCGTAGATGCCGTTGGCACGCTCTTTGACGTATATGGAGCGGTCTTCGAGGAAGGCTGGAACGTAGGCGACGGCCATGAAGGACATGAAGGCTGAGCCGAAGAACTGTGATGGTGAGGTCAGTATGGAGGCTGTTCGGAAGTGGGCAGGACAGATACTCACGATTGCATTGACGAAAGGTTGAATCTCGCTCTGATCCGAGCCCAGTCTTAACCACACCGTGCCCATCATGACCGCCAGACCAAGGTACATGGCCACTCGGATCCAGTATGCAACGATGTCTCTGTAGCTCTTGATGAAGGAACGGTGAAGGAGTGTCATCACCTGCGGCACGAGACCGGGATGCTGACCCGATGCATCACAGACCAATGGCCGACCGCGGAGTTCGCGCAGGTCATACTCGACTTGTTGGTTGTGCTCAGAGTGCAGCCAACCTTCGAAGATGCTGTCGAGACGGGCTTGGTCCTCCTTGGTGGCGGCGGAGAAGTCGACGTTGGTCAGGTCGAGGATGTGTTCGGCTGGGTTGACGTGACCGGTGATTGGCATACCGATGTTGTCGAGGTGAAGATCGAGATCTTGGATGGTGCCATTGTAGCACGTCTTGCCTTGGGAGAGGAGGATGATGCGGTTGAAGAGCTCGAAAGTCTTGGTGGAGGGTTGATGGATGCTGGCGATGACGATCAACTGTGTGGAATTTTAGTGAAGTGAAGTGAAAATCTCGTCGGGGATGAGAAACTTACCCCAGTCTCGCGAGCAATGTTGCGGATGAAGGACATGACTTCGTAACTCGCAGTGGAGTCCAATCCGCTGGTCGGCTCATCGAGATACAAGATCTTCGGTCCGGTGACGAGCTGAGTGGCGACGCTGACTCTTCGCTTCTGACCGCCGGAGATGCCCTTCTGAACGGGAGTGCCGATGAGAGTCTTCTTCTGCCTGCTCAGACCGAATGAGTCGATCAGCTTGCGGGCTCTCTCACGAGCTTCGGTCTTGGTGACAGTGCTGGGAAGTGCCAGTCTGGCGGCGAATCTCAAAGTCTCCTCAACAGTGAGCGATCCAATGAGGGTATCTTCCTGCTCGACGAAGGAGCTGAGAGAGCGGTGAGTGGCAATTGGCGCCTCGTGACCATTGATGAGCACCTTGCCGGTGACACCAGTCTTTTGACGCTGAGCGAGGGAGTTGAGGAGGGTGGTCTTGCCGGAACCGGATGGGCCCATGAGAGCGATCATCTCACCCGGTCGAGCGATGCCGGAAACACGGTGAAGGATGTCGCGGTGGTGACCCGTGGTGCGATCCTTGACGGTGACGGTGAGGTCGGTCCATGCCAAGCTCGTGACATTGCTGTCCTGAGAAGCGGTGGATGAGTTTGGCTGGTATTGTTTTTCGACGTCGACCATCGCGGCGCTGCCTTCGGAAAAGCCCTTTTGCTGAGGCATGATGAGGAGTTCGACGTCGGAGTGTGGTCTGTCTTGGCGAGTGGAGTGGAATGTCATATGGACAGGGGTGGTGGAAGTGTGTGTAAGGTAGCGAGGGTGGAGAGGATGCGAGGTTTTATCTGGGTCAGTCACTGCATGTCTTGGTAAGGCGGCAAGATGTGGTGGCAGGTGACAACCTCCGTTTGGTAGGCAATCAGGTGATGTGCGGGCAGCAAGCACCGAGAAGTTGAAGGGTCGGCGATCTCGTTTTGTGGTTGTGCGGTCGAAGCGACGGATAGTGGCAGCGACTACGGGCAATTGCAGTAGCAGTAGCAGTGGCGGTGGAGATGTGCAGAAGCGAGAGTGCGTGAGGTTGGATGGTTGATGTTCGGAAGTGACTGGAGATACCTTGGTGCTAGCAGTTGTTGATCCTGAGGTCGTCTTCAAATCGACTTCGGCGTCGTCTTCTCGCTTCGGGGACTGATTGCTGCGTTTGATCGCCGAGTGAACGGCGACGTGGGGTCGGGTTTGGAAAAATCCTGCTGCGTTTTGCATCTTCACTTGTGGGAAACGAAGTACTCGCCATATATGTCGATGATCCCGGTCATATCATATCCACGGACTGAAGTTGGATGAAACAAGTCATCATCACGACCATACTCTGTCAGGTTACACTTCCACGGGCGCAAGCGCTGTGGGACACAACGAGAGTGCCATGTTGTACCGCATTCATCGTACCTACGTCTGCAGCATCGAGATGCCGCTGCGCCTTCAGTCGGGAGAAGTCGAGACTGCAATGGACTGCGGAACGGGCTTCTATTCTATCGGCGACCGGCAAGCTGGATGGAGGCGAAAAAAAGGAGGAAGACCCCGAAGCGCGTGAGGTCGGGGCGGGATGTAAACCGCTAGAACTAGTCGAACCTTAGAACTATCTCTTCGCTTACATGCCGCCGTGGGGCCAATCCACTTCCTCCCGTCTCCTCCAAACAGATCTCGTCTTTCCTCCCGTCCCACTTCATCTCCCCTTGAGACACCTGCAGAGCCAAGCCATTCGTGTGTTGTGCTCGTGCAGACGGAAGTCTTCCCCTCTCACGCTTGATGGGGATCCAAGCCAGGATGATGTTCAACAAAAGACGCAAGATCCCGCCCACGATACGAGTCGGCAACGTGTGCTCACGCTCTTGGTCAGTATATATACCTGCCAACAAGCTGAATCCGCGAGGCACAGCATCAACATCCGGAAGCCACGGCTGCAGCATCATGGTCATCGTACCATAACACACGTTTCTGGAACCGCTGTGCCACGAGTGATCTTCATCACCACCGGCATCTGGCACAAAGTCCTGCAGGCGTGCGGCGGGATGGCTGACTTTTGACATCCAGCTACTGCTCTGCGTGTAGATGCCGACTTCGAAATTCACGTCAAACTGGGACGCCGCCATCGAAACCTCAACGAGCCAAACAAGTCTCGAGTGCTGTAGAGTCAGCGATGCGACCGGCAGCTTTGCCTCCGCGCCGTCCCACGCGGAGACAGTGCCGTTCTCCTGCCATGATGGCGCATTCTGAAGCACGAACGCACGCCACGGCACGACGAGTGGAGTGTTTCCGCTACAACTTTCAGCATTCTCCTCATGGTCTTCACCGAGTGTCCCACTCCACCATTGGCCATGATGATAGATTTTGCGACCACGACCTTGAAAGCGTGCGCCAGTAAACCAGATCTGACTTGAAACCTGGAGCACTGCAACTATGCATTGGGTGAAAATGGTCTGTGCGAATGCCAGACCTACTGCGTACGAACCACCACATCTGGGCGCAAAATCGCCGCCTTGGTCTGAGGTCCTCCAGATCTGTCGTGCCTGGGCCACCAATGCAACGAAGATATCCAGCGAGCAAGACTGAAGTCTGGAGGCTTAATGGGCAGAGAAGGCAAGATCTGGCCAATACTGCCCAAGCCATAGCATCCAAGCAGACTTTGAAGCACTTCACCATGCCTGCACGATCGATCCGTCTGCACCTCACCGGTCGGAAGCTCCAATCACCCGGTCTTGCTCGTGTGCTGTACACACTGATGCCGAGGGGTCCTTGTTACACATGATGTCGGCCAAGTGGAGCAGAGTTGGTCTTGGGCTGTTCCGAGAATGCGGCTTTCCAGCAGCAGCACGTTGCTCGTCTTGCTGCACACGCCTGATGAGGTCCTTCTACAGCATTTGATCTACCAGGTTCAGGCTTCGGTGACGGCTCCCAAACCGGCGACGCTCACTCCCGCTCTTCACTTTTCAGACTTTACACAACTCCTCTCGGCGATCAAACCTCAAGCTGGCAGAAAACGGTGAAGCGATGCACCTTTCCGTCTTCGCATCTTCACCTCTACATCCGCATCTCTGCCTACCCGAGCGTACACTTTCATCCTCTCATTTTCTTCCCCGCTCGCGATCCATCGCTTTACATCTGCCGTTCTTAGTTGCCGGCTTCTTTCTCCGTACCGCTTCTAGCTTTCGACGCAAATTTGCTCCACTCTATGCGGAGGTCGGGCTGTCAGCTCGTCCTTGGCTGTATGCGGTTGAGAGCTTGGTAGCCTTGCATGAAGCTCTGAGGACTGTATCTATACTTGATCGCAGAACCTCCCTCGGTTTCGATGTTCAGCTCGCTTTTAAGTTTTATACACAACACACACCTTCTCTCCCTCAAGCGTCTAGCAACCACAGCGATGTCCGCCATCGAACGCAAGTACCTGGCTCCGGCCCTGGTTGCGAACATGAGCATTTCGGAAAAATGTTCTCCGTTGATGAGTGTCTCGCCGAGCTCTCACCTCGACATTTCCGAACCGCGCCAATAATCTCAGCCCACGGTTCAACAGCCGACTTCTCGCCAACTCGACCCGTCATACCAGTATGACTCGCAGAGTGGCCGTCCTCGAGAACTGAAGATGCGGCTGGAGACATCACCAAGCGCAACGTGTTCCCCCCAATCAATCGTCGTGTCCTTTCCACGATGGGACGGGAAAAGGAGAGTTGTCGGCACCGCACGCTCGGCGAAGCGATGGCGCCACGGCAGTCGAAGAAACGCTGGAGGTAAGCAAGCTCAAGAACGAGGGTCAACGTCGATACCATCATCTCGCAGCAGGCAGGATGCGTCGGAAGGAAACAGCGTCCATCAGATGAAGTCCGACAGCAACTGGTGGCTTACTCCACCTTCTCCTCTGCCATCCGGTGACGACACATTCAAGGCTCAGCAGCACATCCTTCCAAACGACGATTTCCAGCTCTCTGCTATGATGACGATGACGACCTGCCAGGCGTCTCCTGTGGCGGAGAAGCTGGCTTGTGGCAATGCCCGTGTTGGTGGCTCTGAGTCGTCGTCGATGGGAAGAAATGTCCACACCGTTACCTCGCAGCAGCAGGGAGGTGCGCTTGATGAAGAGAACGAATTCCATCAGGGCGAGCGGTGTGGCTGGCTTCGATGGTGCGTGCGAATCTGGACTTCAACGACATGAACTTCAAACCTCATTGACACGAACTACTTCGACGACATGTTCTCCTCCTCCGGCGATACATGGTCAATCACTAGCGTTCCATGCGTTCTGGCTCAGATATCAGCTGAACATATATACACGTTTGTAAGTTGATCGTCTCGAAGCTTTGCTACTGAATACGACTGATCAAATTGCTAGTTTGGGCAGGAAGGCTGCTTCGCCACATCCTCGCCGTGGACTCGCGACTCGGCAGTCAAAACTTCGAAACGCAGAAAGCATCCGCCAGCAGCTTTGTCCCAGCGGTCAAAGGGTATATGTGGACCACCCCAAGCCGACTCTCCTTTGGCGGGTGAGTCGGTTGATGACATGATGTTTGAAGACCTCTTCGCCGACTGCATCGATATTCCAAGCTCCGAGGAGGAGGAAACGATATGATTCAGCCGTCAGCATCCAAGAAGCCACGTCCATCAATCACTTCGTGGGATAAACCTTGCGCCCTCTCCTCAAACAATTCAACGGGCGAGGGCTGCCCGCCGAGCAACGATCCCTTCTGGACGAATCTTCCCTGGCCGGCGAATGATCCCCTCTGGCAGCAGCCGCAGCAGCCGCCCTCCGTCAGCGCCTTCTCCGAGAGTCTGCATCGGCTGCACAAAGGAGGCGTATCGGGATTGTTCCATAGCTGGAGCCGAAGACCACCGGCTTCCGCGCACAGCGACTCTAAAAGAGTGGGCAAACTCAAGGACAAAGAATAGGTTCTCACGTGCCTGTGCGAGCTGGAACTGGATCGACGAGCAATCGTGACGCATGACAAGGAAGGAAATGTGCCACTCGAAAGTGCCCCATTGCTCAAAAATACCGCTTTTCCCGGGTCTGATCTCACACCGGACTGGTTTGGGCCAAGCTCTGTGTGTCTTCTGCGTCTTGCTCCTTTATGATGACCGTGGCCGGTCCGGGTCTTGAAATCTCGCATCCTTTGCTCCCATCCCGGCCAATGCCCTAGATCGAACTGGTCACGATATCACTGACTTGAGCCAAAACTTTTGATACTTCCCTCATCAAAGCCCACGTCGACTCTCCTTAGCGCCACTTACGATTCGCAATCGACCTCGTCACCACGGAGCAAGCGGGACCGCGCTCGAGAAGTGCACTGAATGGTTGCACGGTTGCAGTCGATCTACAAAACCGAGGTGTTTTCGGTCGAAGTACTGCTAGACAGGTTGAGTCGGCTTGAACGTCCTCATCTATCGCCAGCTCCTCATAGAAGTCATCTCCGTGGCTCGATAGGACGCCTCCTCTCTGTGCTCGGCGATGGCGTTTTACGTGAGTGTTCGCAGTCGGCCTCTGAAACATCCTCGCAAGTCCGGTTGCGTTGGCCGAGTACTGCAAGCTCCGCCAGTCAGTCGTATACATTCATCACGCGAATATACTCAATCAAGATGTACGACTTTCATCTGACCATGACGTCGAGTATGCTGCAATTCACCAACACTTCTTGGGTTTTGGTGTCAGCCATTCACCTGCATATGATCGGGTGACTAGCGCGAGAGCCAGAGTACCTGCACTTTCTTGACTTGCAAAGTTCCCACTCTTCACCTTCTTCCCTCTTTCTTACACCACTCCCCTTCACATCATCGATCGGGATCGAAGTCGACATACCGCCCCTGAACACCCCTCAGCTTCGACAAGCCTCGCTTCAACACCAATCCAAAGGCCCTTTCCGCTCTCGTGTTCAGTCTTCGGCGACACCAGGACTTCAACGATTCAAGCAGAACTATCACACCATGGCATCGCTTCGCGCCGTGCGCACGGTCACGTCCGATGACTTCGCCTTCGATGCGAACGGCAAGCCACGAGTCTCGATCACCATATCGCTGCTAAATCAAGGTTAAGACGGTAGGAGGTCAAGGGTATTGCTGACCTGATGGAGCTGTCGGTATGGAATTTAACGGGGCGTTTTACGTTTGGGACTCGCGATGCGACTGCTTCTTTGTGATTTCATTGTATACGACAATATCCACGCACGAACACGAAATCCGCACTCAAATCTCATATCTGGTTCTCCTGTCTTCGATGTTGTATCATTGCCTGCACAATAATCAACAGCCAGGAAGTTGAGTTCCCATGTCATTGAGACATCTTCCCGAATGCACGTTGGTGGTCCATGGTGAACGCCATATCGCAGCAACGAGACATGAGATGGAGTGATACAAGTGCTCACTGCGCTGTTTGTTGAAGCAAAGTACATCACAGAAATTGTCCATGTCGAGACACTCGTCAGTCTTTCACCGGCGTTTAAGACAATCCAAACAGCAAACATGTCAACACTACTTATACACGACGGTATGCTCTCAACAACGGGCAAATCAACTGGTCAAGGAGCAGATCCAATCATCCTATGAATGACATGTCGACTTCTACTTCTCCCACCAGTCTCATCTCCAGCATGAACAGAATGTCAATCACTCAACAAGCAGAGATGTCTCGCTATCTGCAGTTCCTGCAAATCGATGAGACTGGCCGAAGGGGAAGAGAAGAAGAGATCCGAACTACCTCACTGTTCTCACTTTCAGTCCAACGTCTCGTCGACGACCAACCACACCCATCGACTACGAAGCAGATTCTATCGAAGAAAGAGGAGAAGCTCCTGGCTTCTGCTTCCGTCGTTCTCCCTCAGTACGGTCTCTTGGGTTTCCACATCGGCAATCACCTCCAGATCAGCAAGAACCAACCGATCCTCCTCAACGTCAACGCTCCCAACTCTGCATTCATCTGCGGATCTCAAGGCAGTGGAAAGAGCTACACTCTCAGCTGCATGCTCGAGAACTGCCTTCTCGCGAACAAAGATCTCGGTGTACTGCACCAGCCTGTCGCCGGAGTCGTGTTCCACTACGACACCGACAGCACTATCAGCGCCGTCGCCGAAGCCGCGAGCTTGTGTTCTCGTGGCGTCAAAGTGCGTGTACTTGTGTCGCCTAGCAACAAACGCAAGCTCGTCAATGCGTACGCGAACCTTCCAGGTGCGGCGAAGAATCTTGAAGTGGTGCCGTTGATGTTGAGCGACCGTCATCTCAGCGTCGAAAGGATGCTTCGCTTGATGGCATTCTCCGAGTCAGAGGGAAGTGTACCGCTCTACATGGAGGTGATTCAGAGAATCCTGAGACAAATGGCGATCGCAGAAGTCACGTTCACGATGGCGGCGTTCGAGAAGCTGTTGGCCAAGGAGAAATTCGGTTCAGGGCAGTCTGTGATGATGGACATGCGTCTAAACCTCTTACGGAGCTTCATGATGCCTCAGAAAGTCGCCGGCCAGGAGAGAGTCAGCCAAGACCCGTTCAAGCTGATGCCCGGAGCACTCACCATCATCGACCTCAGCGATCCTTTCATCGACACAGCTACAGTCTGCGTTCTCTTTGAGATCTGCTTGGGTCTGGTCAAAGAGAATCGACCAGAGGCTGGACTTGTAGTTGCGCTTGACGAAGCTCACAAGTACCTGAACGAGTCTTCCGCTGCAGCGAACTTCACTGACCGTCTCCTCACCACCATCCGCGAGCAGAGACACAACGCCACACGAGTGCTGATCGCCACCCAAGAGCCAACTCTCTCAAGCAAGCTCCTCGAGCTCTGCTCTGTGAGTATCGTTCACCACTTCAAGTCACCAGCATGGTTCGCAGCCATTCGTGGTCACCTCGGTGGAGCTTCAAGCCTTGTCACGCAGGGCAAGGAACAGGAGAAGATGTTCGACGAGATCGTCAATCTGAGAACAGGGGAGTCTTTGGTCTTCGCCCCGGAGGCATTTGTGTGCGTGAGTGAGGCGAACAAGGCAGAGAGGTTGGGTGCTGGGGTGATGAAGATGAAGACGAGGGTCAGAGCTGGAGCAGACCAGGGAATGAGTGTGCTTGCGAGTGATGGTTCCTAAACGAGCAGAGGCGTGAATGGATGGAGAATTGCTATGTCTTGCGGATCTACGAGAGTGCTGAGAAGATTTGTATGATCAGATAGTTGGAGGAGCTGCGCCAAGAGAGCTTCCATGATCGAAGGGATGAAGTTCATCTAGTTTCTTTTCCTAGGAGACTAGTACCGTTTCTCAATCACGATTACGAACGACTGGCTTCAAAAACAGGTTTTTTAGGACTTTCAGCACAACAGGGAGGAGCCCAAACGGAATATTACCTTCGTAGAGCTTCTCTTTCCCATTGTTTGCTTTTCTGCTTGCTTCATGCTTCCTCAATCTATTCTTTATTGGCACCGACAAAGAGATCCCCAGAAGCGGCGGACTACAACTTGTACTCTTACTCTTTTTGCTTGCATCTGAGTGGTATCATATATTTCCTCACCGATCGAAAGTCTCTACGAACATGCTATACACACACTTTTGCAACCTTGATCCAAACCATAGGATCTAGGAGTCTTTTCTCTGCCTTGGAAAGACAACATGTACCCAGAATCTCAGATTGGTGGTGTGATGATCAGTCTTAGGCGTAGACACTGGATGTTCGATGTCTAAGCTTTTGCCCTCTGACACTGGTGGGCAGTAGGCACTCGATGCTGAAAGCCATTCAACAAATTGGATGGCAGTGGCCCAACCACATGGTGGAATGAAACGACGCAACAACTTCTTCCTTGTATATGAGCAGACGCTGTTCACTTTTTGTGGCCGAATGTGGCAGCTGGTAGCCGACATTCACGTACAATCACGCTAAGCCCAGCTAGCGTAAAAATCTCTGCGTAGGACTTTCATCTGGAGCAAAAGTCCAAAGCATTCCATGGCAAATAGAGGTTCTATAATTAGTAGCTAGCAACCTCGCGTCTTCTGGTGCAAGCTCTTCGGCTCTATGTACGACTGCGTTGATGAGGGTGAAGAGGGTTTCGTCCAGGGCTAGTTCGATGGCGAAGGCGTCGAGGAGAGCTCGTGCTTGGGTGGAAGTTTGGCGTATGGATGAGTCTGGGTGGGCGGGAGGCGTGGAAGATGAGGAGGTGGGTTTTTTGAGATAGGGTGTTTGAGGCGTGGGATAGAGGGAGGAGGGTGGTGGTGAATGTTGCGTTTGAGAGGGGGATTTGGTGGATGATTTGGTGTATTGCTGATCGTGTTTGGGTGATTGCGAGGTGGGTGGTTTTGAGGAGGGAGGGCATGTTGGCGGCGTTATCAATGGCCATAGGGCTTCCTCGTGCCGGTGATGCACGTAGATTGTGTGGATGGAGGTGTATTCCATGTCGAAGCTATAGAGCTTGAGTGAAAAAGCAATAGCTTGATCCTTTCGGCTGAACCTCGCGTAATGACTCGTTGTCAGCATCGTTCACATGAATGATGAAGCATCACCTCACTAGTTGGCATCACTTGCGTGAATATGGATTCAAGACGTTGGAGGGCCTCTATTGTTGTGTTTTATGTCGGAGGATTCCCTTTTTCGGCTGCCCTGCTACCGAGATCAGCCCTGCCTGTACACTGTCCAATCTCCTCCACCTCTTCTACCTCAACCCCAACGGCTCCAACACCCTCTCTCTCGCCACCCGTCCCGCCACGTCCCCACCCAACCTCAACGCCACGGCTCCCACAACCGCATACACCGCCTGCGCCAACACCGCCTCCTGCCCACTCTCCACCAACTTATCGCTCCTCGCAGGTTTCCACCTCACCACCTTCTCCATCCCATACTGTCGTGCAATATTCGCCAGTCTCTTCTTATCCAGTACTTGATCCTTCGTGGCGGGCGAGATGTTCTCCAATCCGGTGAGGGAGGGGTGGTAGAAGACTTCGTTTGCGGGGAGGGAGGAGAGATTCGGTGGGGAAGGAGCGCGGAGAAGAGCGAGAGAGGTTTGCAGGGTGAGGATTCGTCGGCCGAGGAAGGAGAGGCGGGCATTGAAGCCTTGACGGCCGTGTTCGAAGGATTTGTGGGTTAGGGTGAGCCACTGTTGGAGGTGTTGTTAGTTCAATGGTCTTGAGGCTGATCCACGGATTGTCCATACCTTCGTCTCTTCATCCAGCATCTCCCTCCCTTTTTGCTTGCCTGCCAGCGGTCCCAAGAAAGCATCGAACACCGCATTCACTTTCTCCTCGTCGCGATTGACCACCCACACAGGCTGACTCGGCTCTGGCCGTAATCGGACAGGCATCTTCATTGCTGGCGGTGTGCTCTTCCATCTGGGCTGGTCATTATCGCGGTGTGGAGGGAGATCTGCGGCGGAGGGCAGACCACGAGTTCGAGGTGTGGTTGTTTCTGATGCGAATGCGCGGGTGAAGATTGCTTGCTTGGGAATTTGTTGTCGGAGTGATCGCGCACAGCTGGCGCATACGAAAGATGGTGAGGGTGTCTTCATTGTGATTGTCGTCGTCGTCGGCGGAGCGGAGCGGAAATGATGGACAGCGAGGTGTTGTATGGTTGTATGCTGGTCATGTCTCGAGAGGAGTTGAACGACGAAAGACCTGCGGCGAAATAGACTTTCTTGGCTTTCCCGAGGTCGCGTCCCGTCTCCCAGATCATTCACTTCACTTTGGACGGAATTCATGTGAATATCGCATCAAGGAGGGACATAGACGCGGAATGGTATAGCAAACCGTCTTGGACATCACCACCTTGGAGCATCTCATCGACAACATCAACATCTTCCACCCCTTCACCAGACTTTCCGCCCCCAACAAGGTATCCCATCCCCCATGACCTCCTCCACCACCCCCCCGGACTCAAGCCCGACCTCACTTCAAGAGACCCTCTCCGCCGTCTTGCCCGCCGGATTCAACTGCACCGTCCGATACGTCCAGTCTCCCGCCAAACCATGCGATCCGCTCTTCTCCGCTCCGCCCGGTCAACCCGCAGAAAGGACACGTCTAGCAAGTCATTTCCTCACTCTCAGCGTCGATCCGGCATCACTTGGACATGAGACGACCACTGGCGGAAACCATGTCATCAGCTTTGCCATTGAAGTCTTGCTCTTCACCACCCGACGCCTGACCACCCTCTTCGTCAGCAAAGTCGACTCCACTTCTTACATCCCTCGGCAAAGGCCATCTCCCATTCAAACGACCGTGACAACTTTCCTCCGCTGGCTGGCCGACAATGAACGAACACAACGCCCAACACGCAAGATCGTCATCTCCCTCTTCGCTCGCGCCCAAGCACAGTACCTCTTCCCCGGCTCCTCGGACAACAAATCCAAACACGTCCTCGACGACCGTCAGCTCATCAAATGGTGGGCCCGCGTGCTAGATCCCATCATCCCATCCTCACCCTCTCCATCCACCTCGCCATCCTACCAAGGCTACATCGCCGTTCCCGGCTACGCAACCTCCGAACTCAAACGCTCCTTCATGCCCGCCTCCTCCACAAAAGATCCCCCAAACTGGCTACCCGGCCACCCTCTCACCTCCCTCGCCGCAACCCGCCACATCCCTCCCGACGCTCCACCCCGCTGTCTCCTCCCTCGCTTCCCGGACGACCCCAAAGCGCGCTTCATACAAGACCTCGATGATGAAGTCGGCATCTCCCAGGACTCGCAATCGACTTCCTCTTCTTCCAACTTGAGTAGTCCTTCTAAGAAAGGGGCTAGCAATAAAAGCGGCGGGAAGTGGAAGTCCATTCTCGACATCGAACGGTTCTGGGAGGCAATGGAGTTTAGGCAGGAATGTTCGTCGGGGAGGGTCGTTGGGTTTCTCTGGCTGGTAATATCGCCCTCCGCCACCGCCACCAAGAAAGATGTCATCGAGACACAAAGTCAAAATTCCGAGGCTGTGCCCTCCTCACCAATCCCCGTCCCCTCCTCTCCCCTGCCTAGCACCCTTCCCTCCCAGCCGAACCACCGCTCTACCCGCCGCCGCAACCCCCTCTCCGGCCCCATCATCCCCCGGCAACCCCGCCCGAAACCCACGTCTTCCTCCTCCCTCTCCACGATGCTCACTTCCACATCTTCCTCCATTTCCGGAGGCTCCATCCTTTTGTCGGAAGAAGTCTACGACAAAGCCATGCAAACTCTCCTCGCGTCGGACTTCTCCACCTTGAGCGCTGCGGTGAGGAGTACCAGCAGATGGATAGGCGAAATCAGAAGTGGGATTGAAGGATCGGCGGATGTAGGTATGAAGGTTGTCGGGACGAAGGAGGTCGCTGCTCAGACTGTGGGGAAGGAAACAGTGGATGGGGTCAATGATCTCGGAGGTCTGAGGAGGAAAAGGAAGGGTAATGAGGGCGAGAGTGGTGATGCGGAGAAGGATGAAGGGGGTGGGAAAGTGGAGCAGGTACCGCAACAGGGGGAGCAGGGGGAGAAGGTGAATGTTCTCGCTGCGGGTATGGTGCGGAAGAAGGCGAAGAAAGGGTAGATCTTGAGACCTAGATGTGAATGAACTCGGTATAGCACGAGACCGCCCGTCACAATTTCCCCCCGCATCTGACGAAGCGTGGTAACGTTGATCCGCCTTTCCACTATAAAACCTCTCAATTGTTCGGAGCCTTAACAGCGACGTAATGTAGAAGGACAAATGCATGATGCTGCGAGATTCCTGCTCCAATCGATACCTATAGCAATGAGCATGAGTAGATTTTCCGACACTCCGAAGCTATCCTGTCTGCTCCGCTGTATACTCTCCTCTCTCTCCTCTCTCCACTCCTCATCCAAATTTCGAAGAAGACGACATACGAAACCTTTCAAACTCCCCACCCTGAACCACTCTCTGTCCAAATGTACGGCTGAGGTGGCTAGCCGTACGTATTTCAAGCGAGCTCTTCGATTGAATCTCTCATCAATCCTCAAGAAAGGTTTCAATCTACGAATGAAATAGTCCGATCGAAACGTCCTTCCAACCCTCTCCAATAAATTCCGGGTCATCGCAATCCCTGACCGTCACTCCCCAAGGAAAATTCCGGGCATTATCATCTCACGTTAACACCAATCACTCAATTCCCCCCATCGCCCAGCAGAAAAAAAAATCCAGTCAGTGGGCAAGGAAAATCTACAACGCCAAAACAGCAATGATCCCAACGACGAAAGCGCCCAACCCAACCTGCACCTGACTCGCTGAACCGGTATAAGTTTCTGGAGAAGCGGTACCGTCTCCACCGGCGGCGGCTGGGGAGGCAGGGTTTTGGATTTGCCCGTCACTTTGCGTACGTCAGTGGTCCTGCTCATGCTGAAGGGGGAGGAGAAGGATGTGTCGGGCCAACTTACGGGAGTTGCTGGGTTGGAGACGCTGGGGATGCGGCTGGTGCGGCTGGAGAGGCTTCAGCGGGTTGGGCTGGGTTTTGAATTTGCCCGTCACTTTGCGAGCGTTAGTATTACTGGTCATGCTGAAGGGGGAAGGAGGATATGTCGGGCAAACTTACGGGATCTGTTGAATTGGAGACGCTGGGGATGAGGCCGGTGCAGCTGGTGAGACTGCGGGTGGAGACGCAGCTGGTATAGCCGGGGTTTGAATTTGCCCGTCACTAGGAGGGCTGTTAGGATATGTGATGTGGGTGGGAGGGGGGGGGGGTGGGATGCATACGGGATTTGTTGGATCGGCGACGCTGGAGATGCCGCCTCAGCGGGCTTGGAAGGGGCGGCAGCTGCTGGGGAGGCTGGGTTTTGGATTTGGCCGTCACTTTGCAATGCGTTAGCTAGTACTTGTGTTGAGAAAGGTTGCTCAGATACACACCCAATCTGCTGTACGGGCTGAGCTGGAGCTGGAGCGGCTTGGGCAGGCTGAGCTCGAGCCGGAGCCGGAGCTGGAGCCGGAGCTGGCTGAGCCGGGACTTGGGCCTGGCCATCACTTGGAACAATGTCAGCTAGTGTTCGTCTCTCGAACCGATTTGTCCAGATACATACCTGATTTGCTGCGCCGGCTTAGTCGCAACGGGAGTCGCTGGATGAGTATAGACAGCCGGCGCGGAAGGTGCAGCAGCAACCTTCGATGGGTATGCAGTTTTAGCCGGGACAGTCACGGTGACGGTCGTGTAGACAGCGTAAGTAAGCGGCATCGGCTTGTTGTTGATGACAGTCGCGGTGGTGACCGGCTTGAAAGTCTCGTACTCGGTAACATACGGAGTTGACTTTGCAGGGTATGTTGGCGCAGGCTGCTCGGTTGGGTAGATGGTCACAGTGACGGTGGAGTATCCGAGGTATGTCGTGGGGTAGGCGTGGCCATCCTCGTATTTGGTGGAGGTCTGAGGGCATAGCGTCACGTAGCTTGTCCCGTACTCTGTGGTCTTGATGGGGCAGTAGATTGGCTCGCCAGAAGTGTATACTGGCTCGACAGGGGCAGTAGGGTCGGAAGCGGAGGCAGAATCGGTAGCGGTGTTGGTGGCCGAATCGGAAGCGGAAGCGGAAGCGGAAGCAGAGTCAATAGACGAGGTAGAGTCCGTCGAAGAAGCAGAGCCCGTCGAGGAAGCAGAGTTGGTAGACGAGGTAGAGTCCGTCAAAGAAGCAGAGTCCGTGGCGGATGCGGACTCCATGCCGGTGATCGAGTCTGTATTCGTTGCGGAGTCCATAGCAGTCGCCGAGTTTGTAGCTGAATCTGTTCCAGTGGCGGAAGCAAGAACCGTGGCGGAAGTAGAGTCCGTGGAGGAAGCAGAGTCAGTGGCGGAAGTAGAAGCAGAATCCGATCCGGTAGCAGAAGCAGAATCCGTGCTGCTAGTAGAGTCTGTGGCGGAGGCAGAGTCTGTGGTAGAAGCCGTGACCGTAGCAGAGTCCGTAGCAGTGGCGGACTCCGTCGTCGTAGTACTGCCGCAACATTGACTGAAGCCAAGCTCAAGTCCATTGTCCTGGCAGATCAGACCGGGGCAACATTCGCTGCTGTCCTCGCAGAAATCACTGTCCTCGGTCAGGCAGGATGCGGCGCTGGAAGAAGTCGAAGTGGTTCCGATGGCAGTGGTGGTAGCCTCATCGGTGGTGGTGATGCTGGTTATCTGAGAAGAGCACTTTCCGAGGACCTCGGGGGTGCTGTCGGACTCGCCAACTAGAGCGGGAATGTAGCCATCGC
This sequence comes from Zymoseptoria brevis, assembly GCA_000983655.1. NCBI lineage: Eukaryota > Fungi > Ascomycota > Dothideomycetes > Mycosphaerellales > Mycosphaerellaceae > Zymoseptoria > Zymoseptoria brevis. Next base: position 36,047 of record JYJE01005746.1, on the reverse strand, counting down.
AGGTGCTACCGGAGCAGCAGTCCTCGTTCTTCTTGCATGAACCCTCGCCCGCGTCACAGGTACCGGCGGTGGTCGTAGTGGCAATTGCTGTTGTAGTGGTGCTAGCAGCCGCTGTCGACGTAGTAGTGGTGATCGCGACTGCCTTGAAAGCAACATCAACACCCGATGCGGACGAAGAGGCCTCCTTACTGTTTTTGAAATAGCACACACCAGTGCCATCAGAACTCTCATGGAAGGAGTATCCGATGCACTCCCAAAGGACGTCGCATTTGGGAGCACAAGCCGCAAAGGAGGAGGCGGGGGCGTTGGAAAGGTCTCCAAAACGACGGTCGGTCGCACATTCGGCAGTGTAGCCGTTGCCGAAGGTCTGGCCGTTTCCAATGGTCAGGCAGGATCCGGATGATTGGCGACGAGTGTGGGCAAAGGCCCTAACAGCAAGAGGGAGAATTACAGCGGCCTTCATTTGGAAAGAGGGGTTTCGTAAAGTGGAAAATGGGAAAAGGATTGCACGAGACTGCATGGCAGACCCTCCAGATTAAATCTTCCGCATTCACAGCACGCTGCCTCGATCCTGACAGCCCCAACTCACCGTTGTCATCATGGAGATCATCTTCAAACAGTGGTCCGCTTTTCCTGGGCTACAGTCCATCGGAGTCTATCCTATGCGATATAATTTTAGCTCCCGAGGTCTGACAAGTCCAAGCCGCGTGTCGTTTAGCAGTATCTGAAAATCATTTACTTGACCATATTCCCGCTGCAGAAACGCACCTGTTGCACATGCATGCTACGCATCTGCGATCGCGTTAAGTCCTGCAGCGTAGAGCACAGTTCCCTCGCCATTCTTGCTCAATACTCGTACTTCGTAACCTGGGCTGTCGCATGCTCGTGGAAAAGCGGCTCGCTGGTCCGCAGACTCTGGTGATGAAGATGTAAGTGCTGATCGGAAGCCGATGCATTGAACAGAGGTACTTTTGCAATGCCGCGGACCAGTGCTTAGAGTGCGCATCTTCCAAGACCATGTAAATAGCACACCTGCAGAACCTACACTGCAGCCGAGGTGGAAAGGTCTCTTACCCAGTCTTTCTGTGATGCATCCAAATTGTGGATAGCAAGCCATTTTGCAGTCGAGATGGCTTGAAAATAGACTGAAGTCAAAAGATACCGCGCCGGCACAACGGCGCGCTAGCTCGCTTTGGCATTCGCAGCCAACGTGGACGGTGAGGCTCGACAACGTGACCATCATGCACTATGCCGACCTTCGCAACGTGCAAGCCCAGACAAGAGGGTTATCCGCATTCTGTGATGATCGATAGTGAACACTTTCAGCATGAATGCTGGTGTTATTTGCGAACAGTATTGAGTTTTGGTTCGCCATTTCGGTGCCTGTGGTGGATCCATTGGCTGATTTACTTCGATCGTCATGGTTTTCTGCCCTGAACTAATCCGTTCCCCTCGATGGCTTTCCTTTTGGGTCCGAAAGATGGCCATTTGAGTTCCGATTTCCCTGCTGTGGCTTGCCGCGCTTTCCATTCCTGCATTTCGGATATGTGCAGCGTCCTGAGCATGCGGCAAGTGATTGGCCAACGAACACTGGTCCAGCGTAATGGTCCATTGAATCCTGCACCTCATTCCCTCACAGACCGTGAAATGCGCACAGTACAACGTCGATCCCGAGCTAGTAGGCAGTGGCCGAGAGCATCGTTAAATTTGTGAAAGAGGACCGGTCCACCTGAGACAAAAGGGCTGTATAGGCCATCGTGTCTCCGTTGTCCACGCAATACGAACCCAGCACCGGGGACTGATGTCCCGGCAGCGGGGAATAAGCGAGACATGTCTCGTGGGAGTCGGCAGGTCTGCTATGCATCTCTGGGATCCGTGTCGCTGGAAGGTTTTCAACTTGGAATGCGTTTTCGCAAGCGTCTGGTTCGGCCTTCGGTAGAGTTGCTGTGTTTGGAGACGCAAGCAATCGCCTCGATGACGGCAGCAGCAAGTGTGGGTCCAACAAGATGACTGTCTTCACGAGTTGACATATGCTTGGCCAGGCAGTCCGAGTGGCATTCGGATCTGGGCATGCCGACGAATGATGAAAGAGCTCGCGCTCAAACGGTGCCTAGCAGGCAGCCGAGAAGTCTCATCAGTGGCCAGAGCACTTTTTTCATCCTTCCTGCCGACGCCATCGCTTGCACGCCGGCTACCGCATGAAACCTGGCAAATGCGATGCAGAATTTAGCACCTTTATTTGAATCCGCTACCGTGGATGCTTTGAGTATGACTGTACCAGCAGCGTGCGCGCCTGATCACGAGCTAGGACTCCAGACCTTCGCCGCGGTTCTGGAGCGAGGATGTGAGACATGTGGCTTCATAGTCTTCAAATTTTCGGTGGTAGCGTCGTGAGGGATCCTCGGACCCCGTCTGGGCGTCTACCTTTTGGTCACAAGATCTTGAAAAACATGCTCGACTTATGTTGATCAGTTGTGTGTTGAGTAAGGAAGGGCGGATGCATTTTGAAGTCATGACGAAGTAAAAGCTGCCTTAGGCAGACATTGGCCTCGGGCGTCGGCTCCGATGTTCGACATCCAGACATGAGCAAGCCTAAATATACAACGCGAACTATGTGCGGAAGACTTCTACTTCATAGACTTGTTTGTCACTGTTCTTGTGTATCTATTCCTGAAATGTTAAAGCCGCATCGGCGACCTCGCCATGAGGTGCGATGTGAGGAAGTCGCGTCCGTCGATGGACGGACCATGGACATTCGATTGACGGCCAGGTTTAGTCTCAGGGTGATAGACTGCGAGGTGGAGTACTAAGCGATCGATGGGACGAGGCTCTTCGATAACCAATGCGATTGGCACATCTCCTGAAGCTCGAAGAGTGCTCTTCGCAGAGGTTCAAGTACATTAGCGAAGAAGAAGCGCGGAAGGTGATCATAACGGTCAGAGTGCAATGTCAGAAAAGAATAAATATGTTCTGCGTCGTCAAGTCGCATACAGCGACCGCGGAATAGAATTGAAAATACGAAAAAAGTTCCCCTCATTAATATCCGGCATACGAAATCATGCAAGCCATCCTTCCCCCGGGGTATCAACACCATCATCCCATATGTACATCATCACTCTTCATCAAGATCCATCTTGCTCAGAGAACAATCCTCTACAAGGTAGCGAGGGCAATGGCGCCCATGATGATGGCACCGAAGCCGACCTGGACGGAGCTGGCAGCGCCGGTGTAAGCCTGAGGAGCAACTGGGGACTTGGAGCCTCCGTTGTTGGAGCCACTGCTGGCGGTACCGTTCTTGGCCGGCGCTGGGTAAGCTGCTGGGCCGGCTGGGCTGGCTGAACCAGCTGGGTTTTGGATCTGACCGTCACTATGCAAATGTTAGCATTGAGGTCAGGACTTTAGGAATGTGATGAAAACTAACCCGATCTGTTGCACTGGCACTGGCTTGTCATCAGCTGGCTTGCTGGCGCCGCTGTCAGCACCATTGTCGCCCTTGGCACCGTTCTGGGCCGGCGCTGGGTAAGCTGCTGGGCCGGCTGGGCTGGCTGAACCAGCTGGGTTTTGGATCTGACCGTCACTATGCAAATGTTAGCATTGAGGTCAGGACTCTAGGAATGTGATGAAAACTAACCCGATCTGTTGCACTGGCACTGGCTTGTACTCAGCGGGCTTGTCAGCACCGTTGCCAGCACCGCTGTTGGCACCGCTGTTGGCACCATTCTTGGCTCCATTCTTGGCTCCGTTATCGGCTCCGTTGTTGGCATATTGGCCTGGCTTGTTGGCACCAGAGTCTGCAGATGGAGCTGGGTTGTAGGGACAGGCGGTCTTAACAATCGTAGCCTGGGTCGGCTTGACGACGATCGTCGAGTATGTCACATATGTTGTGGGGACAGACTTGTTGTCGACGATGACAGTCGTCTCAGCCGGGTAGTATGTAAGCACATCAGTGCCGACGGACTTGGTCGGGTAGACAGTGACAGTGACGGTGCTGTATCCGGTCACCGTGGTGGCGTGAGGCTTGCCTCCGTAGGTCACCGTAGTCTCGTATGGGCAGTAAGTGCTGTAGCTTGTGAGGTAGACGGTGTCCTTGGCCGGGTAGGAGGTAGGGTAGACGCTGGGGAACACCGCTGAGCCGGTGTTGTAGACTGGGGCGCCCGTGTTGTACACCGGGGCGCCCGTGTTGTACACTGGGAGATCGGTGTTGGTTGGGTCGACCTCGACAAGAGTGGCCGTGGATGAGATCACGGTCTCCTCGAAGGTGGTGCTGTCGCTGACGGTCGTCGAGTCCGTGTTGGTGGTGTTGGGGTCAATGACGGCAGTGTCGGTGGTTGTGGATGAGTCAGTCGCGGTTGTGGTAGCCGAATCGGTGGAGCTGGAATCAGTGGCGGTGGTGGTGGCAGAATCGGTGGCGGTCTCGGTGGTGGTAGTAGAGGAAGATCCGTCGGGGATGGCGACTTGACACTGGCTGAAGCCAGCGAGAGCACCTTCGGTCTCCAGAACACACGAGAAACCATCGCAGCAGGTCACCCCAGAGTCAGCGCCGCAGTTGTCCCCGAGACCGCCACAAAGAGGGTCCTGGCGCTTGATGTTGAGGGCGAGAGCGCCGACGGCGAAGAGGGGAATTCCAGCGTACTTCATTTTGAAAGTGGTGGTTGAACGAGTGTGGGTGGGTTAAACGAGTGTGGGTTGGTTAAACGAGTGTGGGGGAATGTGGTATTTGGAAGTGGAAGATGTTGCTGAAGTGGATGATGAGAATAATTCCAACCTGGGAAACTCTCTCGTTTTATCTCTGCGATTTGGCAGTGTTGCTGGCCTCGACCCCAACGGCCACCTCCATCATTCATCTCGTAAGCCATGAGACAATTGGCAACAAGATTGTGCGCCAAAACGTCCAGATTGCGGTCTCACAACGGGTGTGGACGACAACGGTGGATAGTGGTGAGGTCAAATGAGTAGAGTAGTGGAGGACTGGTGGAACAAGCGCTAGTGCTCCATTGGAAGGTGCTTTGGAACAGCGTTGGAGATGGAACCCATGCTGAATGTACCGACAGTGGCAATCGAGTCAGAATTGTGCTCTCTCACAGAGCTGGGTGTGCAGTCTGCAATCAAATTCCAGCGTTGCCGGTCAATTTGGCAGTTGCGCGAACGGTGACGTTCCGGTGGTAGGATCCCGGACTAACCTACTCCTCACCTTGCTTATGGTCCGAGCCAATGCCATCGCCCTACAATGATCTATGTCTCCATGTGGCCTGCCATATTCGGACATTGTTGTGGCGATTTGGTAGATCTGCGAGCATGTAGCTCAACGATTGACAGGATCTCGTCCAGGCCAAATTGTGCTGGTTGGTGGCCGTTGGGACGTGGCCGAGCTTGGCAAATCTCAATAGAGATGCGACTTACAGTCGTCCGCAATACGGACGGTCTCCTGACTCTCCTCAAGACGCGAGGAAAGCATGGACGCTTTCTTTATCAGTCCATCTCGCGATGGCATATCTTGGTACTTCATCGGGCCGTGCGATTGTCCATGTTCCAGTCATCAGTGGGCAATAGCTCCCGTGTCTGAAGATGGCTTTATGATATTGCCTCATTAAGAGCACGGCAAGTCCGGGAGATGGCAATCACTGCATTGATGAGATGCAGGCGAATACGACTGGCTCAGCCGGATGTGTAGCACCCGACATCCGGAAACGCGATGTTCGCGTGCGAAGAAATCTGGGAGCTTCAAACGGGCCGTTGTCATCATCGTCTGGAGCCGCACAATGTCTGACAATGTGGAGATGATGTTGTGAGGTTTTGGAGGCCGTTGCAGGCGCTTTATCGAATGTGAACGTCGGAAAGGAGGTGTGAGATGAGGTCTCGAAAAGTGACGGGAGGTCGAGGCAGTCTCGTCGATGACTAAGCTCGCCTGTCCTGCCTGCCCGACGGGATGCATCACGGCGAGTGGAAGTGAATGTCTCCCTTAATGCGATACCAATACATCATAACACGCGAATCGCGAGGCAAGTGTACAATCTGTCTCATCCGTCTAAAATTAGAGGTGTATCACTCTAGACTTTTCAATGCGCCTGTGGTACGCCGTATCATCAACGAAGCCGATCACCCAAGACACCCCCAGCCCTCCACGTACATCTAGTACAACACTCTCGTCCGGATCCTGCTGCCAAGATCCTCCAGATTCTGATACAGCGTCTTGATCTCCGAGACATTGACGTTCGAGATATCCGCCATGAGATATGCAACATCGCCCCTCGAATCCGTCATCTGCTTGTCGACATTGTGATCGCCCAGAATCTCGTTGACACGACGCAGCACACCCGGCACGTTCTTGTGGATGTAAATCACACGCAGATGGTTCGACTCGTTGATCGTGAGTGAGCGAAGCGCGACTTCAGGCATGTTGACCGCTCCGTTCGTTGTTCCGAAGTTGACGTAGTTAACGAGCGCTTCGGCGACTTCGGATCCGATCGCTGCTTGGGCCTCTTCGGTGGAGCCGCCGATGTGAGGAGTGAGGATGAGGTTCTTCTGTGCGCAGAGCTCCTTACCCCAGGCGTTCAGCTGTTCGTTGAAGTGGGGGCCGTTGCCGCCTGGTTCGTTCGGGTAGACATCAAGAGCCGCACCGGCGATCTTGCCGCTCTTCATTGCGCCGATCAGAGCTTCAATGTCGACTACCGTGCCTCGTGAGGCGTTGAGGAGGTAGGAGCCGTTCTTCATCTTTGCGAGCTCCTTTGCACCGATCAGGTTCTTTGTCTCGGGGAGCTCTGGCACGTGGAGCGTGACAAAGTCGGAAGCTTCGAGGAGAGCGTCCATGGTGGGTACCAGACGAGCGGTACCCAGTCCCATCATGTTAACGACATCGTAGTAGATGACCTTCATGCCCATTGACTCCGCCAGAACGGAAAGTTGTGCTCCGACATGTCCGTATCCGATAATCCCCAGTGTCTTTCCTCTTACTTCCCAGCATCCAGCTGAGACCTTGTTCCACACGCCTTGGTGCATCTCATTGCTGCGGTCGCCAATTTGTCGTGCCAGCGCGATGATCTCCCCAATCATGAGTTCGGCGACAGAGCGAGAGTTGCTGAATGGCGAGTTGAATACAGCAATACCCTGCTCTGCTGCATACTTCAAGTCGACTTGATTCGTTCCAATGCAGAAACACCCAATGACGATGAGGTTCTTCGCATGCTTCAGGACGTTCGCCGACAGTTGTGTCTTTGACCGAATACCAATGACCTGCACATCTTGGATCTTCTCGATCAATTGGTCTTCTGGCAACGCACTCTTCAGCGCCTCCACTTGGTAGCCCTGCTTTTTCAAGATATCCTGTCCAGTGAGGTTGATGTTCTCCAGTAGCAGGACCTTGACGTCTTGTGTGTGGAATGGCTTGAGCTGTTTGTATGAAGCTTTCGGTGCACCGCCATAGCTTGCATTCGGGCTGTGGTAGTTCAAGGTCGGGCTGGTGGAGTAGCTGTTGCTGAACGAGGCTGACACGGTGCGGGCGAGGGAGTCTGCGTCCATTCCATTGCGTTCGGGGATGTCTCGTGCGGCGGTCGGCATGGTGGCGGTGATATGTTAGGGGAATAGTCGTATGAGGGGGGTGGGTAAGAGGTTGCAAAGAGAAGAGGATTGAGGTCGGTGCACAGCAAGAAGGGGACTCGTCGTAGAGTCATTCATCAGATGTAAAAGAAATATTTTGGGAGACGCCGAACGCCGATCGCGGCCCCCACCACGTTCCTGGCCGGATACCCGACGTTCCTGGCCGGATGGCGTCAATTCAGCATGACGCCAGTGCTAGAAGGCAAATATACGCGAGTTGAATATTGTGAAGACTCTCGTTGAACGCCACCAAAATGCCTCCCGTTCTGTCGGTCTTGATCGTTATATGTACAGCCATAGCGACATGAGATGCAGAGTACATGTTCCTCCGGCATCTCGCCCAACTCCAAACTCCCTGCTAAAGCTTCCCAAATGCTCAGTTCATGCATCACTTCTTCTCCCATTCATTCCCAACATGTGCAAACCAATTAGGTCGACAATCCTCCTTCTTCAAAAAGTCTGCTCCATCAAAGAACTTGCCCGCCTCACACCTACACTTGGGCGAGTTCGGACAGTTGAAGAAGGGAATGTGGCGGTATCCAATATCCTTGAACCAATGGATCTTGTTCCGGTCCTCGAGCAATCCCACGCCGATAGAATGCACAGGCGCATCGCCCCATCGCTCGTAGAAGAAACCTCCAGCCCGATCCAGGTGCTCAAAGTAAGCCTCGTATGCGGGTGATCGCCAGAAGTTCAAGTCGGCAATTTCGAAGTTGGACCAGAAATGGCACGTGCTGTAACCGTTCGCCAGACGATTCCATTCGGGTCGATGATCCACATCTGTCAGCCATCCCATTGCATTGTTTTCCGCAATGTATTCCGGATTGGACGACATGTACTTGAGCGTCTCCGGCCAGAGCGTCGGGATGGTATGAGGGTTGTCGTAGAGATTGATTGTAAAGCCGTACGTCTTGTTGTGGTCTCGCATGAATCGAAAGACATCATAGTCCACGTCGCAGAAGAAGTTGACGTGCGGCTCCACTCTCCAGTAATACTGCACGTCCTTCAATGCCGGATGCTTGTAGAACAAGCCGCTGTTCCAGCGACACATCTGATGATAGCTCTTCATCGAGGCATACTGAATGTTGTGCTCCTCCAAGATCTTACTGCTTTCTGCCATCAAGTCCAGATTCACCCATGATGGGATGTCCCAATGCTCAGCTGGAATCACCTCGTACCGGCACTCAGCATTGGTGGCCTCCTGCGTCACTCTTTTGAACTCCTCCGTGAAAGGCACATCGTTGAAGAAAGTCCATGGGTAGTTGAACTTGTGATTCCAAGTGGCCTCCAACTCTTTCATGCTGCCAACTATCTGTTCCATTTCGGAGTTTCGTACGAGAGTGAGCAGTGTGGCGTTTATGCGATCGGAGTTCTTGTTATCCGCAGCGTAGTTGTTGCCTTTGACTCGATGTAGCGGTTCTGGAGGCTCCAGGGTTGCTAGGATAGTGTCAGTGATGAGAATGGGCCGTGGGAAGGATTGAAAGCCTCACGATCTAGATTCGGATCTCTAACCATCGAGTTGACCTTTTCACTCCCGAGAGGTGCTCTTGTGACTTGAGGATTTTGCATGATGTGATAGAGAAGCACCACGAAGAGTGCCATGGTCACCAGCGCCAGGAAGCGGACTGGTTTTGGAATCGCCATAGTCGCGGAAAGGACTGTTTCCTGTAGTCGTGTCTCATGTGTCAGGCTGTTTCTGGGTCGCTGTGAGGTCAATCTGGCGATGAATTGCTTTCACGATGAGTAGTAGCTCGCGGAGAACGCGACTCGGGAAGCCACTGAGAAGTCCGTTCGGGCCGATTTTGGTTCATGTAGTTCTAGCCCTCCGTAGAGATCTTCGTCGACTGTACCACTTTCCGCGTCCGAAACGCGCTCGACTTTCAAGAATATCAACATACACAAGATGCGCCGGAGGAGCTCGTTATGGCCTATGCGGCAGTATTGAATGGCCTCACGCAGAAGCTCATAACAGCGCTCACTGGATGCGACACCGGAGATCGCGCTTACAAGTCACTACGAGACCAAACGATCAGGGGCCTCAAAGACCAAAGCCATGCTCGTACCAATCAGTTCGCCGTAAAGGCACAACTTGATGGACTTGCGGAGAAGTTTGAAGTCTTGAACAGGGAAGATCTAGCACAGGCCTTCCAGACTCGTCTAGACGAGTTGCCCGCAGACCAAAGATGGATGCCAGAAATCTTGTCGCTTCTGCTGGAGCTCTCCGATCGGCCAGTGGAGAATACGGATCTAAAGGATGTTGAAAACGCCAATGCTCCGCCTGCCGAAGAGTCTGCTTCTATTCTGGACGGCATATTCGCACGGGGCGCAGGTGACGAAGACGGACTCTGGGACGATGTCGAACGAGGATATCACTCGAGCGGAGACGATGATCTAGAGGACGACTCAGACCCGACGACATCAACAGAGGCTACCTCGCTGGCTGAAGAGGATGACGCCACAATCGCCAGGTTGCACCTGATCACACCCGATGAGAGTGCGATCGCAGACGTTAAGGCAACGCGGGAGAGTTGGGGTGTTGAGGAGAGTCGCAGGAATGGCCATCTCTTGTCCGAGCTGGCCGTTGTTCGTGAGATACTCTCGATGATGCATGGACTTCCCACGGATCTGTTCCACACTGATGGTTCGACCGGTCGGGTATCGCTGACACGGCGGGCCAAATTGGCAACCGCCAGCTCTCACTCTCTGTACGATGTACTGCATGGATGTGTCCAGACTGGCACCACGGCCAACTCGGTCCGACGATGGGTCGTCAGTAATCAAGATGTGGCTTGCATTCAGTCGATCCAGGCGGAGATGCAGAAGCATCTGGTAGCATTCGATATTGCTGTCTGTCGAATCGAGCAAACGTACTTATCGCCTGATTCAGCCACAGTGGTCAGTGCCATGGGCGTGCAGACCGCCATCTCTGGTGCTGCGACCGCGCTCGTTCGGCTAGCGTCTCTGGTCAAGCGCTCGACCGAAGCAAAATATATTTCTCCATTCGTACTGCTCGATCTCTTGTACGACGAGACCATTATCGCACAAATGACGGACAACGCCGAACTCTTCCAGTCTCTCGCTGCGATCTTCCTGGCCGGGCTGAGAACTTACCTTCGTCACGTTGCTGCATGGATCAAGACGGGCTCTCTAGCAGCGAAAAACGATGGGACTTTCTTCGTCCTCGACTCCAACAAAAACTGCGAAGCCGGCAACCTCTGGCACGATCGCTTTGTCATGCGTACTCAGCCGGATGGGGAGCCATACATGCCTCGATGCATGTTTCGACTGGCCGATACCATGTTTGCACTGGGAAAGAGCAGGTCTTTCCTCCATCGGCTGAGACGGCACGAAGGAGAGTCAGATCACATCCACGACTTTTCATCCACAACGCCAACATTCGAAGTTTTGTTGCAAGCCCTGCGCAACGACACTTTCATGCCCTTCTCGCAATTGCTTGAGATTACGCTGGAAAGCTGGATGTCAGACGTAAGCACCGACTGCACGCCACAACCTCGAGAGCAGCTGATGTCCACGTGCGGCTTGAACGAAGTGACGGTAGCGCTGCCGTACGTCTACTTCGGAAGGGACGGCATCGCCTTCGCATCCCTCGCCGAGAGTCTAATCAAGCGGATTGGTAAAGGTCGGCAAATGACGGCCACAGATCAGTTCCTTCTCACTGAGCTCGCCCAGACTACCTTTGGAAATCTACCTGGAGTCGATCCGGATCATGTCCATGTTACCATGGCCAATCCAGAAGCAAGGTCGATCAGCGAATCCATCGTACGCAGGCTCGAGATATGCATGATCAGCTACAACGTGACCTGGCCCGTGCAGAACATTATCCGCTCTTCCAGTCCTGTCTCGCATTCAAAGGTCTTCGCTCTGCTTTTGCAGATACACTATGCCTCCATTCTCCTGCAGGACCGCTTCTTCGATATGCGAGCAGAGACAGCAAGCACATCGAATACGATCAAGCTCCGCCAACGCCTCTCATGCTTCACCAGCCTCATCAACGACTTCGTCACTGCCACAGCACACACGCTCCACTCTGAAATGCAGGCGCGAATGCAAGCAGCCAAGGACATTGATGCCATGGTCGCAGTGTGGGCAGGGTACGAGCAGCGTCTGCAGACGAGCCTCCTGCTGACTTTGAGACTTGAGCCGATTCGAGAAGGCATCATCAGTATCCTTGAGATCAGTGAGCATCTGGCGCGATCGACTGGGGCGAAGAGCGTGGCGGGTCTGTTGGAGCAGTTTCAAAGCAGCATGGCGTTTCTGGTCGCTGGTGTGAGAGGCGTGAGTCGTGCTGGAGGGGAGCAGGCGTTGGAGATGTTGGCTGAGAGGTTGGAGTGGAGTTTGAAGTGAAGTGAAGGGCTGACGTGCATTGGCATCTGTCGCATCGGCGTCCGAGTGACGCAAATTGTGACAAACGGAGTGCTTGGGTGCCATATTTTCGTGCACACTCCCACAATCCGAATTCGCCTTCACAACCTTCTCAAAATTTACTGTAAAATGTCACAGACAAGAGGAAAGACTCAGATGCAATGCCAGACACCAACGACACGGAGACGACGGAGTCGAACGACCCTCCAACCGCGGTGCCGGCATCGCCGTCATCAAACGTGAGCAGAGGGGAAATGTCAGATGCGCAGCCCGCACGCCAGAAGAGTAAGCCAATATCTCGTCCCAGACTCGAGTCGATCTTGCGGACATTAGAGCTAATCGATGAGCCAGACGCTGCCAGCGAGGAAGGAGAGGACACTGTACCTCAGCAAAATTCTTCGACACACATGCCATTGCCTTCGACGACACCAAGCACTCAGGTATACTCCAAAGAGGCTCGAGTCTATCATGCGCGCCATGCGGCGCTCATCGAGGACCATGATAATCAGCGACATCACCAATGCGAGCAAGGCTGTCTTGCGCTTCTCCTCGAGCCACGGGTACCTCACTATACCCGCATCCAAGTCCTGCAACTTTTGGCCACCGTCGTTGCGCCTTCCCGGGCTGGAGGATATCTCAGCGAAGCACAGGAAATGTTGGACTTGATGGATGGCGATCAAGTTGGCGTGCAGCTGCTCAAAGACGACAACCGCCGCATGCTGGCGGATCTGGATAGGTGGCGAGCAGAGAATGGTCTTGACGTCGACCTCGAAGGCACAATGGAGGATCAATCTGAAGAGGACTCAGGCGAAGATCGAGAAGCGACAGCATCATAGTGAACCAATTCTCTATAGAAGAATGGAACAGAAAGGTATCGTCGCTCTATGGGAGTCCGTATCTCATATGTCCCGTTACGCTAAAAGGCCACCTTACGGTCGGTCGAGGCCAACCCAGTGAACCCTCATCAAACAAACACCTCGCCATGCTAAAGTACATTGACCCTTCCCCAATGCCACCAACCACCTCACAAAATCTCCTTCAACTTCTGCTTTTGCTCCGCCGTCAAACTCGACGGATACTTGATCTTCACCCCAACCACAAAGTCCCCTCTCACATTCGGACTCTTGCTCTTCGGCATTCCCAGACTTGGAAACCTCTCCGTCCACTCCGGTTGTGTAGGTCCTGAATTCGACACGGAAACCTGCTTTCCATCCACAGTCTGTACCGTCCTCTTCCAACCGGTGAGAGCCTCCTTCAGATCAATCTCCACGGTGTGCTTGATATCGTCACCATCTCTCGTGAACAGCGGATGGGTCTTCTCCTTGACGATGAAATGTAGATCCTGCACGCCTCCTTCGACTTGGTCGCCCATGTCGGGGTACTTGATCTTGCTCCCCGCTTTGAGACCTTTCTTGATCGGCACGCTGAGAATCTTGTCCTCGGAACTCTGCTTGCCCGTTTGCGAGTCGTAAGTCTTGCGTTGCACTTTGAGCTTCTTCGTCGTGCCTGCAAAAATCTCCTCCAGCGAGACGGGTAATTGCTTCTCCACGACTGTTGTCTCCACCTCAGGTTCTCGCCGTCGTGCGCCGAAGGGTTGGCTTGTTGATCGGCCTCCGCTCGGTCTTCCTCCTCCAAATCCTCCACCTCCTCCGAATGCTGCGAAGATGTCGTCCTCGTCCAAGCCGCCCCCACCGCCCATGCCACCACCTCCTCCTGCCCGCATAAACTCTGCGAAGATGTCTTTGGGATCGCTGAATCCTCCAAATCCTCTCGCTCCTCTTCCACCACCTCCTGAGCTGAAGTGAAACGTTCCGCCTGGCATGCCGCCTCCACCAAACCCTCCAGGCATTCCTCCCATACCACCGGGCATACCTCCACCACCCGCAAACGGATTCTCACCCGGCTCAGGCGCCGGTCCAGCTTTGCCTGTTATGAAGTCGTAGCCATAGTTGTCATAGTTCCGTCTCTTCTCCGGGTCTGATAGGATCTCGTAGGCTTCTGATGCGGCTTTGAATTTGTCTGCGCCGGCTGGGTTCTTGTCGGGGTGGTTTTTGAGGGCATTTTTGCGGTAGGCTTTCTTGATTTCGTCTTGGGAGGCTGTCGCGGATACGCCGAGGGCGTCGTATAGTTTCGTGTCGGAGACCATCGTGGCGGTGTGCTTTTGTGTTCGAGTTGGTAAGGCGAAGTGAGGTCGACGTGGTGTTGCCGAGCAGTGGTGATTTTGGGCTGAATGTCAGCTCTTGCGCCAATGGCTGGCGGCGAATTGAGTTTGTGCTTGAGAGGATTGGGTTGCAGATGTAGAGAGAGGAAGGCGAGAGTGTGACAATGAGAAGGAGACGCAGCCGTCCACCTTCGTCAAGGTCCAAGGTCGAGTGGGCTGGGTAGAAGCTTCGAGAAGCGTTTCACGTGACAATCTAATGCTCGCTAGTGGCGGGTGCGTGAGTGAATGTTGAAATGAAGTTGGAGTCGGAGGTAGTGTGAGATCAAATTCGTATGAGTCTGTATGGTAAGTGGGTAATACTGTGTGGTGTGGTGGTCGTTTCATCCTTCAACCTGTTCGGTGGAACTTGAAGCTGTCGGTGAATGACGTAGACCGCAAGCTGAAAGCGGAAGCAGCAGTCGGTGGACCGCATACCGCTTGAATCAAAACGACTACATCAGTATAGAGGATTGATTTACTATGATGCTCATTACAGCGGAGAACGATAATCTCAAGTGACCGCGGAGACACGCCTGAGAATCAGCCTGAAGGTACCTTTGGCAGAGATAAAGATCCCCAGCATCGTACCCTGGCACGTATCGTGCGAGCCAGGACAATTTGAACGAGCTGGACTGTGTGTGAGATGGGCATAGGGGTTAGAGCAGCACAAGAGGAAAGTAGACCGTCGCAACATAGAACCAAGACCGCATGGTGTACGACGGAGAGAGACCATGCGATGTGGATGCCCCAGAGGAGAGATGACTAAGCGATTCACTTGCAAGGGAGGGGACGGGCCGAGCGACGCCACGCTAACGACAACGTTCATCGATGGACGAGCAGCATTACTACCATGGCTCACTGTACACGCAATAGTGCTCCAAATCTGACGACCAGTAGCTCATTCGATGCAGATTGACGAGGAGTCTTCATTGATCCGAGCTTGAGCTGAGAAAAGGAGCCCGGACCGCTTGGGAACGGATCTAGTGCCCCCGGGGCAAAAAAACACTATCGGCCTTTGCACAAATGACTATGGGCCAAAACAAATGATACCTAGATCATTGAATCGCCAAAAATGATGCGCTAGCCGCGACTCGAACGCGGGCCTCAAGCAGAACATTGTAACGGAGTCTGTAGGGGCTCTCGTGTAATGGGAAGCTTGAATTCTACCCTTGAACTACTAGCGCAAGATTCTACGAAGTGTAGGTTGTATCACGGAGGCTGCTTTGGAATTATATATTACCCAGAAAAATGTACAGTCTGGCGTCGTAAACATCTCACACAACAAGAGAGGTGTGTAGGTATGGGATTGTTGTCTCAGCCGTCAAAGCATATAGTGGCGGGGATGATTCTCGATTGTCAAAGGCGACAGCCCTATCAGGACTTGGACCACGTCCTACAGGAGAATGAACGGCTAAAATAACTCGGTCAACACCAGAGCTGTCCTCGGCCACCCAATGCTAAATTCAAGTCTCCTCCCAATTCATGTACTCATATTACGCCTCCAACAGATCCTTCCATAACGCCCCCTCCTCGAGAAACCCATGATGAATAACACTAACCAGCCAGTACTCCTTCCTTATCCTCTCCAACAATTTACTGCTCTCACTCCCAGGCTTGTACACCCTCTGCCACTCCGCCCAAATGCCAAACGCCTCCTCACACCACGCTTTGAAACTCACAGCTTCAATGATCGTCGGTGTGATGATCTCCTTGCCCGCAAAGGTACCCCACGTCACTGGATTGATGGTGTCCTCGCCGGAAGAGACAAAGTCTCCATTGGCGTTTCCGGCGAAATAGGTGATTTGCGGGTGTTCGACGAGTTTACCTTGAAGAGAACTCCAGTCTGATGCCGGAATGAAGAACTCGACGAAGGGTTTTTGAAAGACGAAGCCGTTCTTAGGACCCCATCCATGGACTGGGTCGGTCGAGCGTACGCCATTGACGGCGGGTTGGGAAGCGACAGTCCACCAGCCGCGGTCGATCAGGCTTTGGAGTTGATCCTTGATTGTGAGGGTCTCATTCTGAAGAGGCTCTTCGGACCAGGGTATCGCCTCAATCTCGCCAGACAGATGTCTTCGAAAGCTGGTGGAAATATCCTCGATCGTCTTCGGCTCGCCCCAGAGTCGCTTCGCATCAGGTACGCTGACGTGGAGGCTCACGCCGTAGCCGTCAATCTCACCGTAAGCTGGTGATCGGGCGTCTCCAAATCGGCCATTGGGGAAGTCATCCCAAGTCGCCTCTCTTCCAAGAGAACCGTCTCCTTCTGATATAGCAAGTGTGTTGCTACGACTGTTGATCTTCTCCCGTGGTATACCTGCTTCATCGTCCGGCACTTCATGCGCAGCTGAGGTCCGCGTGCTGCTATTACTCGACGCTCTTGTTCGTGCGACGATCACTCGATTCCGTGATTGAGAGTTGGCCATTGACGACTTGCGCCGTCGTTGCTTCTGCTTCACGTCTTTGTCCACTAGCACAAAATCACCCACCTCATCGTCCGCCACAGCGTTGTCGTCCTTCTTTTCCTCCGGCGGTATCAGACCGGTCCTTTCCACAATCTGTGCAACGACCTTCTCCAGGTTGAGTGTGTAGAAGTGGAAGCCCTGCGGACCGTTGCCTTTCCTACTCTTCATGCCCTCCACCATCTCACTCAATATGTCAACCCCAACCCTCTTGACAGCCTCATCGTCGCCTTTGACCGCGTGTAACCTTCTCAACATCTCCTCCGGAAGAGCAGCATGACTGAGCTTCGTTGTCCTCCTCAATATCTGATAGCTCTGCACTGGCATCAATCCAGGTATGAGAGGCACCGTCTTGAACGCGCCCGACTCATGCTCCCTCAACCTCTTCTCAAACCTCTCATACGCCTCCACATCGTAGAACAACTGTGTCATGATGAAGTCCGCACCAGCCTTCATCTTCTCCACCAGATACGGCAAATCGTGCTCCATTGATTGATGCTCCGGACATGACTGATCTGAATGACCTTCTGGATATCCCGCCACACCAACACAAAAGTAGTCTCCATACTGTTTCCGAATATACCTCACCAGATCTTCCGCCCACGTAAAGTCCTTGTTACTATCATCCTCGTCCGCATTCGGTAATGAATTGTCGCGATACTCGTCGCTCCTCGGCGGGTCTCCTCTGAGCGCCAGAATATTTCTCACACCCAACACCTTCGCCTGCTCCAACGCCTCGTCGATCAACTTCCTCGACATGTTCGTACATGTCAGATGTAAACATGTCGTCAATCCTAGTTCTCTTTGCGTGACTTCGGCGAGTGCGAGCGATTTGGCGGATGTGCTTCCTCCCGCGCCCCACGTAACGTTGACGAAGAGGGGTCGCAACGAGTGCGCCATACGGGAGAGTCGCGCATTGAGGTTGGAGAAACCCTGCTGGGTCTTGGGCGGGAAGAATTCGAGGGAGAAGTAGTTGGCGTTGGGTGGGAGGGCGGCGATCTTGTCGGTGATTTTGTCCATGGTCGGGATGGGATGGGATTACGAGGTAGAGCGGCGTGCCGGAATGAGGAGGTCGGCGGTGAAGATGGTGTCGGAGGGACAGTCGGGCAGCATGGTCAAACAAACAGAGATTCGTCTCATATCTCGTGGATTGTTTGACCGTTTCGAGACGGGAATTTTCTCCCGCTTTCGTCATCGAAAGATCGGCAATCGCACGCGACCACTTTGATGGGCGCATTTGATGTGATTTGACAGCAATTTGGACCACTCAGGATGATTGCTAATCGACTTCGATATAACTTTTCAACCTCACTTCCTGATCCTCTTTCCTTTCACCAAACAGCATCATGTCGCTCCAGGATATCAAGCATATTGTTCTGGTCCTCTCCGGGAAGGGAGGCGTCGGTAAATCTAGCGTCACTACTCAACTAGCCCTCTCTCTCACCCTTCAAGGACATTCTGTCGGCATCCTCGATGTGGACTTGACCGGACCCTCAATACCACGCTTTCTCGGGATCGAGAACTCAAAAGTCACACAAGCACCAGGAGGATGGCTACCTGTACCGATCCACGAAGCAAATACCTCCACTACCGATCCGAGCAAGAAAACCGGTCAACTCCGAGCGATGTCCTTAGGTTTCATGCTCGCAAATCGTGGCGATGCAGTCGTGTGGCGGGGACCAAAGAAAACTGCCATGGTCCGGCAATTTCTCATGGACGTCCAGTGGGGAGCGATGGACTATCTTCTTATTGATACGCCGCCGGGAACTAGTGATGAGCACATCTCGCTCGTGGAGACACTGTTGAAATCTGCGACGCCCGAACAGATGGCGGGAGCTGTCATAGTCACGACTCCACAGGCGATCAGTGTCAGCGACGTCAAGAAGGAGATTAACTTCTGCCGAAAAGTTGGCGTGGGCATCCTCGGCGTGATCGAGAACATGGCCGGATTCGTCTGCCCGAACTGCTCTGAGTGCACGAATGTCTTTTCGAAAGGAGGTGGACAGGCGATGGCGACGGAGTTCGAGGTACCGTTCCTTGGGAGCGTGCCTATCGACCCCATGTTCATTCGACTTATTGAGGAGGGCAAGCGACCTAGCTATCCGGAGGGTACCATTGTTGAAGGCCGCGACATGCAACAATCACAGCCGGATGAAGGAAGCACGGAAGGAACTTTGGTGGAGAAATATACGGCTTGCTCACTGTTCCCACTTTTCGAGGGATTCACGACGCAGCTCACCACTGTTATCGAACGATGAGAAAGCAGCATCCCAACTCCGCTGAAGCAACTACGACTTACAACCAAAATCCGTGCCACGATACGCCAGGACAATTCGCGATCCGGCCAAATGATCGAAAGCCAAACCGAGTCACCAAACATCAAGGCCGTTCAATTGTGTGATCACGTCCCGTGTTCCAGATTGAGCGGAATTCTCGAGACTGACTGCACGTGCCTCTATACACGCAAGCTATCGGCTTCTGTACACGATGAGCCTCGTTCTACCCCGGGTCCTCGCCTCATCTTGCCACAAAGTGCTCATTGCGCCAACGAGGCATGGCTTGAGCAACGCCAGCGCTGTCCGCCTAGCAGAGGAGGCCTTCCATGCAGCGCCGGTCGACTAAGCAATGGGGAGAAACTCGCGACCGCGGTATTGGTGGTGCGATGGGCAGTACTGCGGTTGTCTGCGATAAGCAGAAGGTGGGAGTAGCGCTGGTGATAAGTCCAGCCGGTGTGGAGGACAGATATGGAAGGAAGGGTGGAAGTCATCGATAGAATCGCGTTCAGGCCTTCTCGATGAAACAATCGTCCTTTGCGATGCCTCGGTCGGCAGACCATGCTTGCTGCTGGACTCAAGTTATGCTCGCTCAAAGTGATCATAGTGAACAAGAAATGGCACAACAAGACGACAGTTGACGAATGAGAGTGATGTATGAGGCATTGTAGGCACAAGGTCCTTGTGTTTGAATGACCGAGCTTGATATTGTACACAGATATTGAGTGTTCCAGGAATGAGTTATTTTCCGTCGACCACGTCGAATAGACTTACAGTCTGCCCGAAATACATCTATCTACTTGAGCCTCTCGATGTCAGTGGTGCTTGCTGAAATGTGCGTGTCATCTTGACGCTGGACACATTGCCAAAAGGATCTTGCCCACAACCATGCGCAGCCTGCTTCATATTGGCTGCCATCGCGACACCCTGCTCGAAACTCCAGAGCAAAGCAATTTTGTAAGAGCTGTCTCAGCCATGCACCTTGTGACCGCAGAGAAGATGACCTCGACGGCGTTGCTTAAGAATTGGGAGATTCGTCGAGCGGACAACAGTCCACGCATGTCGGGTCGATACTCGGCTCGAAGCATCCTCAGTATCCGGTTCCCAGTTGCGCAGTGTTCTACCAAAGGCTCATCTTCGGCCAATCTGGAATCCAGATCACAAGTCATGCCCGCATCCAACTCTCTCGTCGTACGGTTCATTGCTTTCACCCGCTGCTGCAGGTATAGTGCTGATGTGTTTCGAACGGATCGAGGTGCGATTCTCCGGTAGACGGGGTATGCTAGGACATGATGCTGGTGGCATCGTTCCTAGACCGTCGATTTGAGCAGCCGCGGTACCCGCAGCGTCGTCCATGGCAACGCTGCAGGGCATACTCTTGAATTCGACGGAAAACAGAAGAGTCGGCTGAAATAACACAGCGTAATCAACGCTCATCCGACTCCCGACCTCGTGCTTCGTGATCCTGGGCTCCAGCTGCGATTGCATTGGCCTTCGGCTTGTTATGGCGGTACATGAAAAATTGGACAAACACAGCAAAATCCAGGAACAGCGTTCCGAGACTTCCAATCAGCCAGCTCAGGTTGACGAGGATGTATTGACCGTAGATCGCAGGCGCCTCGCCCGGCTGGCAATGGCTCTTCCTCCAGTGTCCACGATGATGCTGGCTGCAGATCGGCTCGAAAGCCAGGATCGAACAGACAAAAGTCAAATTGCCGATGCAGGCGAAGAGGAAGAACAAGGCGTTCAGTCCCTCGGTGGACTTCCGGCGATAATTGAGGAGGAGTTGAGGGACACGGCTGCCAAGATACAGCACGGCACAAACGTAGCCGAAGATCTGTCCCCAGAGATTGAGCTTGAGCGAAGCTGCTTGCTCATCTGCGGGAGCTGTCTGCTGCTTGTGCTCCGGTGCTGAAGGGCTGAGGTAGTAGCCGGCGATACCAGCGGCAATGACTACGAGAATAGCGGTTCCGTTGAACAGAATCGCTTTTGTCCAGCTCTTTGGTTGTTGCGGCTTGAGTACCTCGCTCGACGAGTCGTCTTTGCGTTGCGGGTGGATTGGCGTTGCTGGAGAGAGGAATGTGGCATCCATGCTCGAGAGTCGTTCCCTGAAGGAGGAGCTTGATCGCGTTCGCGAATTGTACTCCACATCGGCGGCATTGGCTGGACGGCTCGGTCTTGCGGACTCGGTATTGCCATTCGCGATCAAAGGCGAACGTTCTGAAGGTTCATCTCCGACGGCGCTAGGTTCCTTGTCAGGTCGTGGATCACGAAGACTGAAGCCACGGTAGTAGAAACATTGGCCGAGCAGGACAATGTCCGCCAGGGTATCTAAAGAGGAGGTAAGCTTCTGTACCCAGCGTAGCACTTCGTATACTGCTTACAATAGATTGCAAGGACAATCATGGTCGGCAGAACACCCTGCAACACTGCGCCAAGAATGTTGAATACATCTCCAGCCAGCCAAATGACGATGAACTCCACGCTGAGGCCTTCAGCTGAACTTCGTCGGAAGTTCTCGACAATCTGAGGAGAGAAGACGACAACCCAGCAGGCAATACTGATGGACCCGCAGATCCCAGAGATGGCCTCGATGTCCAGATTGTAGCCTTCGGATGGAGGGAACATGATGGCGGCGCGCTTCTGAGCGGCAAGATATCGAGAATTCCCGTATGGGCGGGACTTGAATGCCCCTTTTAGTCGAGTTGATGGATGTTCTTCGTAACGTGTCGCCGTATGTTGTCGTTGATGATGTTGGGAGTCACACGTGAGGTTTTGGATGTGCTAAAAAAAAATAGAGACAAATAGAGTTTGGCCGCGCGCATTGGCGGCAGCGGCGCTAGTATTGGAAGACTTCATGTCGTCGGAAGACATCTGTCCAGTACATCTCTTTCTTTCTTCGCTCTCCCGTCGCAATGGGATGCGCATGGTGAGGATGGCTTCGTGCATCCAATGCGAGGCCCGGATCGATCATGAATGGAACACATCGCAGACAATCGCTGGTTCTGGCCGACGGCACCTAACCCAATTTCATTCTTATGAAGTGGACACCATATCTGCGCTCTAATGTCGAGAGACGTGCGAGATGCGACGCTCGCTCGGCCGTAAGCACCAAGCAAGTGACAGCGACGCTACGCGATCTTCGAAGAGCAAGTGGATCAAGGAAGTCTCGCGTCCGCTGGGCCAAGCGAAAACTGTTGTGATCAGGAACGATGGGCCGACATCGATATAGCCACCTCCGCTGGGACAATGCCCTTCGACTGGCGTGCACCTGGCAACACATTCTGGTGATACATCAGGCTGTCGTGCCAGGTGGCTGTGGTGTCGACTGCCTATCAGCACAAGGCGACTCGATACCTTTGCAACCCTAACCCTAAGCGATCAGCACAGTCAAATCATCACTCCACAGCCACATGATCTTTGAAGGAACGCGAAGCGCTCCTTTGCAGACTTGAGCACACTTTCATAGTGCATTCGGAAATCGCAGGTACCGTCGAGCTCTTCCACCGGAGGCTTCAGGCATCCTCCGATATGTGTCTGCAAGCCGCTGATCACCTCCGCGTGATGTGCATTTGAGCACTTCTGGACCCAGGAACTACTGGCGGCAGGCAGTGGGCCAACTGGATAATGAATGCTGAAAATGGTGCACAACGACTCGGATTCTCACATAACCAGCTGTGATAAGGATGGAAGGATGACCGTGGCGAATGCGGTTCAACACATGAAGGTCATTGTCATTACATTTTCTACCGTGCTGCACATCTACTGCGATGCGTTCTGTCGAATAACTCTTGGCGGACTGTATCCTGCCATATCGCACTCGCTGCATAAAACCCCAGAACGCCATTCCCATGCGTATCCTACACATGCGAACGCAAGCTCATTCAAATCATTATCATCGTGCCAGGCTCATAATCGATTCACAAGACTTCGATCCATTATGATGCAGTCGAATCCACGCTCGACTCGTTCTTGAGCGATGCCATTGTTGCGCCCGATGAGCGTCTTCGTGACGATTCGGTCGCCATCTCGAATTGCTGCCTGGTGTGCTGGTGCATGATCCTGGAAGAAGGAAGTCAGCGCTATGGAACGATCACCAACACCTGCTGATACAGCTGATACATACCTTTGGTACGAATCTCTCGCTTCCTCTGGGTTGGCCAAATCAAATTGACGGGCGAAGTGATCGCGGGCTTCAGTCGGCTCCGTGAAGCCGTTTGCTCCGTACGATGCGGATTGTGTTGCGGCGGACATGTTGATGGTCGGGATCGTTTGATTGCGTATATGGATGCTTGTTCAAGTTGGGATCGAGATCAATGGAGAGGATGGTATGTCGATCGAACTGTGCGGAATGTGGGAAGGTGCCTGTAACGGACAGCCAGCGATACTAATACGGCAAAACATACTGCGTCAGAAGGCTGAGATCTACACCCATGATGCCTTGTGTGTTGCACGCGCCCCGAAGTGAGCAAGCGAAACCACTAGCGGCGCATGCAACCTTGTCTTTCGCTGCATACGGAACAAAGGGTCGCCCGAGAAACGTGACGCGGGACAAGGCCCAGGGTCGCAATTTCAGAGCCGCTTGAGCCTTTCGATTGGCTCGATTCGCAGTCACTCCGAACAGGTCGTGGCCATCGACGAACCTGAAAGGCATTGATCCGGTCTAGCTTTGAAATGACGCAACTTTATCTCGTGTTAGCTCCAAGACCCTGTAGAGGAATGTGGATGCAGGGTCTCCGCCTCCAACGGGTGTTGCTGGTTGTGCAGCCCTTATCACGACATCACAACAATACTACGTTGGAGCATGTGTTCGGCCGGGACTGGAGACAGCATATGTTTGCAGCGCGGTGACAGTCATCCAACTCAGGACTTCAGTGCCAACATTGAAGCAATCCGCGTGCCCACGAGCCGCATCGCTGAGATGCTTTGTAAATTCGGTAATGGACAAGGTAAGGTTCGGCTAGCAAGGGCTCTCAGCGACTTGGCAATTCCACTTTTTGGCACAGCTCGACGTCACGGTTACGCCCAGCTGTACGAAGACCAACCCAAAGGTACCCGGCTTGCCGACGACGATCTGACAATAAGGAGGAGGTTGGAAGAGGGGCTGTTCGTTAACGTTCCCAACGCCTGGGAGACGGCACTCAAGGATCGATTTGGTATGTCCAGGGTGCCTTGTTTGCACGATCTATCGTTACGAACTGCCTGAACGTCACTTGCGAGCATTCAAACAGCATCGCAAGTACCAACATAAGATAGTGATGACGCTCAGCTCATTTGCCTGTACACAGAGCGATTCATAGACTGCAACGCCATGTGGGAGCACAAAAGGCCCGTAGGATTCTGCGGCTCTCACAAGTGACGAGACCCTGAAACTGTAAGCCACATTCATCCAGCCTATGACCTATGACCACGCATTAGCGTCATCCTTTCTCCGCGTTGAAACGTTCGATGAACTCATGTTCGCCTTGCGGCTCAAAGCTGGGGCCATTCACTGCACACCCGTTCGTGTTTGATGACGCCGTTCCAATGTCGTGGGTGACAAGCATCAGCATCAAGAGGAGCTATTTCCGTAATTGGTTGTTGCTGGACGGCGAATCAGGGCGAGGTTTGGTTGACGTTGTTGCAATTTCCGTGGGTTATTATCGCGGCCTAGCACATATGATCAATAGGACAAGTCAGTGTCATCGAAAGTTATCAGGCAAGCATGCTACCGTATACCTCCTCCTAGTGATTTGAAGCCACTCGACAGGTGACCAAACACATACCATCATACTCTCAAGATATTGCCTCCGCTCATGGAACCCCTTCCTGTCGCCCGTTTCCTGACTCCAGTCTTCCAGCGTCATAACCCACATACTCTTCGCAGAACAGCATCCGGACATCGCCTGCCACACTGTTGCGAACCATGTTGCTCAGCATCGTCGATGTCGAGAGTCCGTCCGATGCATAGTCCAAAGTGCACGCGAGCAGCTGCATCAACGGACGGGGATGCGGACATGGATACGGAATTGAAAACCGAAATGGTTGGCCATGCTTGGTCGGATCTCTGCGTCATCCCGTTCATCTTGTGCAATGCGGCTGACTGAATATGCTGGGTGCCCGCAGATGGAGATTCGAGGTCCACAACAGTGCCACTGCGCGCTCATGGACCTTTCCGCGCGGTAGCGACGTGCATGCATGCATGCGAACCAGCGTACGGGCGTCGGTAAGGTCATTCATTAGGAAGATACGCTGATGTTGTTGTGGCTTCCCATCGACGCATTCGCGGCGTGATCGATATTCAAAGTCCGGAGTCTCCTGTTCTCGATCCAGATGCTATTCTTCAACGCTTCTCATCTCCGCCGGTCGGCCCCATGACGACTATACTCAACGACGGAGTGGACTCCCCTTACCTGTGGAGACGACTTGATTCTGGCCTTCTGGACATTGCTTCGGCACTGAGTGATGGACTCCAGATGGATAGTGTCGTGTGCATTTCACGTGGATGTTGTGTGAGTGGTCGCGCGATGAGTGAGAAGCTCTTCAACAGGTCGGGTTCGCTCCGTCATCTCGGATGCAGATCACAACTCCGGCGGTCTATCGACGTGGCTTCTTCCTGTCTTCCTCGACAACGCTCCGGTTTAAACGCCTCGTACCGAAGCGGAGGTCCGACATTGTACAGCCTCTGGCTAGCCTCTGGCTGGAAAGTAAGATTTGGATCCTCAAGGCAATGCTGCTCCGAGTCCTCGTTCTCGCCATCGCCAGTGGCAGCGCAATGGTGAACGTCATACCTGAACTTCAGTTCAGAATCTATACCAATTGTGGAGAACATGGACCCAAGTGCGCGGATTGCAGTCCAATCTTGCTTTGTTGCTACTACGGCGATCACCAGGCCGGCACTGTAAGTATTTCCAAGGTCTCCAGGGCTTGTGACTTTGTCCAAAGCTTCTGAGCTAGTCTCTGCTGCAATCATGTTTGTAGGAGCGGCAGAAAGGGCTGTGGTGTAGGATTGGTGAGTAGCCCTCCACTGGAACCAAAGCTGACCACCATGTCGCAGTGCCTTTACGACACCAATCGCAGCTGTATTTAGTCGCGCTTCTGATATTCAAGTGCGTCAACGCGTTGCGGAAGTCGATG
Organism: Zymoseptoria brevis; assembly: GCA_000983655.1. Taxonomy (NCBI): domain Eukaryota; kingdom Fungi; phylum Ascomycota; class Dothideomycetes; order Mycosphaerellales; family Mycosphaerellaceae; genus Zymoseptoria; species Zymoseptoria brevis. The sequence goes on along the minus strand of JYJE01005746.1, from coordinate 10,023 downwards.
TGGGCAGAATGGTGTGAGCCGTTCTATACTGAGTCTGGATGACAAGGTGTCAGGGCCAGGAGCGGCGATCTGGGCAGGTTGCGCTGAACTGGTCTTTCATGGAGTCGAGGAAGTATTCTTGACGAGTCCAACGATGTGCTCACTGCGCCCATGCATTCGCTACTCTTGTCGGGCTTCTGCTCTTGGAGCTGTTCAGTTCAAGGCGAGAGCTTTGGTGTGCACTTGCGAGGGACGGTCGTCCCTCTGTAGCGATCTCACGGGATATTCGGGTGGCAGGCCTTTGCGCGCAGTATGCCGAATTCCGTGCCTTTGCAGAGTCTTTCAAGCATCGCGATAGTCTTGTGCTGCTGCTTGTAGTAGGCGTCAGCAGCGGTCTCTCATGCAACTGCCGCCAGGCGGAGTAACGTAGCCTGTCGCAAGGTCATGGTCGATCGATATTCGTACTCAACCTTGAACAGACCAAATCGACAGAGGAGAGGACGTTATTCAGGGACGAAGGCCCGAGCTGGCTGTAGGATAACTGGAGAGTGGGTCGCTGAAAATGTACGATTGCATTGGACATCGAAGTGTTGCTGGCCGAGAGACCATGTCGCAAACTTTGAGCAGTACCTTATATAGAGCGCTTCTCTGCCTTGGGGGACCTGAAGTACAGTTGCGTGATGACCTTTCGCGAGGTTCCGCCCGTAGAGCACCATGGCAACGCCCGCCTCTATGCGTCGTCTTGATCGCGGTGCTGTGAGTGAGCGATTGGTCAGAGACGTCGGCTCCTGGCAGCAGATGACTAGGGCGACAAGCCAAGTACATACTTCCTGGTCTTGCGCCCAGGCGGTTGTGGACAATGCATCGTCCCAGAATGTTCCATCTCGCCAGAGTATTGGTCGCTAGCCGGCTCGACACTTCCATGTCCACAAATACTTTGCTGTGTATTTGTCGAAACCCAGCGAAGCAGTCACTCATCGGCGTTGTCCTTCAACCGTTGGTACCCTCCGTCTTGCCGTCCTCCATTTTGACATCTTCCATTTTCACATCATCATCTTGTCCAGCTGTACCCGCCCGTAGCGTGAAGCCGCCCTCTTCATCGTCGTTGACTACATCCTCCACATCTTCCGCCGAAGCCTGACCCTCTACTCCAGCCTTCTCCACCTCTTTGCCTCCCGCCTCCAACAGGTGCTGAACCACATCGTTCTTGTCCGCTCGCTCCGCCTCAAACATCGCCAGGTGTCCTGCAGCATTCTTCACCCACATATCCGCACCCGCTTCAAGGAGAATCTTCACGACTGGTAGATGGCCATTGTATGCCGCCCAGTGGAGAGGCGTGTTCCCTTCCTTGTTTCCGTGGTTGATCAATGGAGAGAAGACAGTTTGATCGGCGCCCTCCTCACTCTTGAGCTGAGAAAGTATTGAGCTGAGCAGTTCTGAGAGGCCATTGGCTGAGCAAAAGTGTAGAACTGTGTTGCCCGTCTCTGGGTCTATCGCAGCCTCAAGGACGTCCTTTCGGCGGCATTGGTAATGTTCTGCAAGCTGTTGAATGGTCGTGTCCAACTCCTGTGACTCGTTGGCGCGGGTGAAGTATAAGAGGTCGTCAATTTGCTCGAACTCGAGCGGCGGGGGTGTGGAGATGTGCATCGTGAGTGTGAATTGTGATGGAGGAAAGCTGACAGCAGAGGAGAAGTGATTTGTTCTTTGCTCGCACGTGAAAACCTTAAACCTTGATGATCCGGCAAGCGCCAGCGGAGAAAGTCTAACCGTCGAGAAAGTCTAACCGTTCCTGCATTGTGGTACGATTGATTGATGAACTCCGGGGATTTGCTGGAATTGTTCAAGACACATTCCCTCCTCGAACGTCTCTCAACCACATCAACGATTCATGCTTGGACTGTAGAGGGGAAGACTCAGCCAGTTGTCCCATTCTGTCGCCAAAAATGCCTCCTCGTCTCCGTGACCGAGGCATCTCTGCGTCAGGAGTCGACTTGGCGACAGTCAAGGATCCCTCGACGGATCATACACGATGGCGACTCGAAGACGACAATGGCCGACAGACCTGGCATTATCTGACTTCCGACACAGACGTCAAGAAGTGGCCTCAAACCACGGCCGACAAATACCACCTTGGTCTCGACACGGTATGCAAAATTGTATCGCTGAGCGGGCAGCGATGTTGATGTACTTTACAGGACCTGCCAAACTTTCCTAAAGCCAAAACTCCTCTCGAAGCAGCAGAGAACGGTCTCAGATTCTTCTCCAAGCTACAGCTGCCATCCGGCCAATGGGCGTGCGAATATGGCGGGCCAATGTTCCTCCTCCCTGGCCTGGTCATAACCTCCTACGTGACGAACATGCCATTTACTCAGGCAGAGCAAACTGAGATGATCCGATACATATTCAGCATCCAAGCCATCGGCGACAAGAACGATGGCGCGGGCGGTTGGGGCTTACACGTCGAAGGAAACTCCTCCGTGTTCGGCACGGCGATGAACTACACAGCTCTTCGACTCCTTGGAGTGCCTGAATCAGATCCGCGAATGCGCAAAGCACGGCACTGTCTGTACGGTCTTGGAGGTGCCATCAATGGTCCACATTGGGCGAAGTGGTGGCTTTCCGTGCTGGGAGTCATGCAGTGGGACATTGTCAATCCTGTGCCTCCAGAATTCTGGCTTCTGCCGGATTGGATTCCGATTTCACCCTGGCGCTGGTGGATCCATATGCGTCAGGTTTACCTGCCGATGAGCTACATTTGGTCGAAGCAGTGGTCATATCCCAAGGCCGACTCGGATCCACTTATCCGAGCATTGCGACAGGAACTGTTCACGGCGCCTCACGAGGAGATCGCTTGGTCGAGATATCGAAATGCCATCAGTCCGGCGGACAACTACCACCCAAAGACCTGGGTGTTGAATTTGATCAACTGGGTTTTGGTGTTGATATGGATACCTTTCCTGAGAACCAACTACCTGATCAAGAAGGCCGAGGCCTTCGCGTGGAAGCTGATTCAGATTGAGGACGCAAACACTGACTATGCTTGTTTAGCTCCGGTCAACGCACCTATGAACCTGCTGGCGTGTTTCATCACCGAGGGACCAGACGCCAAGTCTGTGCACGAACACCGAAGACGTCTGGCGGACTATCTATTCATGTCGCAGAACGGCATGGTGGCGAACGGGACGAACGGCGTGCAGAATTGGGATACTGCATTCCTGATCCAAGCGGTCGTCGAGTCCGGTCTGGCGCATAGACCGGAGCATAAGAAGACCCTCCTCAGAGCGATGGAATTCCTAGAAAACCAACAATTCCTCGATCACGTCCAAGGCTACGAGAGCTCGAAACTATACTCCGACCCTCCCACCTCCAAAGTCGGACCAGAGTTCGGTTATCGCCATCCTCGCCGCGGCGCCTGGGGTTTCAGCAACCGCACACAAGGCTATACCGTCTCAGACTGCACCGCCGAAGCAGTCAAGTCGACCATGATGCTCCAAACCATGCCCGACCTCAGAGACCCCTCCAAAAAAGCCTACCCGCAAATCCTCTCCGACCAGCGCATCAAATGGGCCATCGACATCCTCCTCACCATGCAGAACAAAAACGGCTCTTGCAGTTCCTACGAACTCCAGCGCGGCAGCGAGTATCTGGAATACCTCAACGCGGCGGAAGTCTTTGGCCGCATTATGGTCGAGTATGGATATCCTGAATGCACGACCGCATGTGTCACTACCCTCCACCTCTTCAAGGAAAAGTACCCCTCCTACCGCACCGCCGAAATCGATGTTTTCATCCGCCGCGCAGTGGAGTGGATCCGTTCCGACCAGCGCGCTGACGGATCTTGGTATGGGAGTTGGGCCATCTGCTTCACCTACGCGGGTATGTTCGCCCTCGAGAGTCTGCGTACACAAGGTGAGACGTACGCGAATAGTGAGAGAGTGCGGAGAGCGTGTCAATTCTTTTTGGATCGTGTGAATGAAGACGGAGGCTGGGGCGAGTCGTACAAGAGCTGCGAAACGGGGATGTGGAGTCCGCATCCGCAAGGATCGCAGGTGGTGCAGACGGCTTGGGTGAGTTTCTTACTCCGCGGACGTGATGTGGTGACTTTGCTGACTGAGGGGTGGTGCAGGTCATTATCGCGTTACTGGAAGCTGAATTCCCGGAGCGGGAACCGATCGAACGGGCGGTGCGGTTGTTGATGCGTCGACAGCAGGCGAATGGGGAGTGGTTGCAAGAGGGGATTGAGGGGGTGTTCAATAAGAGCTGGTGAGTTATTCGTGCGATCTTGCGGTTTTGTGAGAGGATTGGGGTTACTGACGATTGAATAGCATGATTTCCTACCCGAACTATAAGTTTATCTTTCCGATCAAGGCGCTGGGAATGTTTGGGAGGAAGTTTGGGGATGTGCGGATTGATGGGACTGGTTGAGGAGGTGGGAGAGGTGTCTGACTGTCTGTCGTCGAACTGCATATATTTCACAGGCTTCATGCCAACCAACAACAGCAACTTGAGACGAACGCTGCTCGAAGAGGTGCAATCGGAACTCCATATATCCGTAAATGTATCGTGCCGACCAAAGTAACTCACGACGAACGCTGCCTTCAGGACTGGGCAAGACTCCGACTCCCAAAACCTACCCAAACCGAGTCCCGCCGCCGCTCCGAACGTTCATGCAATGCACAGGTGTGCGTGCTTCGGACAGATGCATGAATGCATGCACCACGACGCACGAGCGGCCACTCGTCGGCGGCCTGATTGCCTTGCATTGCTGTTAGATTGTCTCGCCTCCCTTGGGCGATGCAGACATGATGGAGCTTTCTACTTGATACGTACAGCCGCCCACAAGCCGAGAGAATGCAACGTCGTACAGCTCCACAAGACGGAAAGCACGTGGAACTCTTGCACATCCCTGCGTTTAGATGTCCGTTCCGTTCTCCATGTGCGTCCACGTGCTGCTGGTGGTGGGTGTGGCGGCCGCGTGGGGTGGTGCGAGCGGGAGACAGTGACGGCAAAGTAGCTTGTTTTCAATCCCACAGTGACTCTCTGGAGCTTCCCTTCAGGCTAGTTCTGCGATACGCATTGACGTCTTTCGCTCAGCACATTTCGGTTAGTTCTAAAGACCTCACATCCCGGTGAACCGCTTCAGGGCTTCCTCGGGGAAAGGTTGCCGGAATTCGTGAGCTTCAATTATTTGATGAGTGTCCACTATTGAGTGGATCAGATGGAGTGCTATGCGCCAAGTTGACAGGGAGGGAAGAGGGCGAGTGGAGTGATGAGGCGAACGGGATGTGATGATCCTTGAAGGCTTGGTGGAGAAGTCGACAGTGAGATACCTTAGGTGAGTCGTAAAACCATTGACGCGACCGGTATGGCTCTCTCTCTCATACAGCCTTGTTCAGGCTGGGAATGTCTTCCGATACCTCGAGGTGGAGTAGTTCGTCCTCGTGAGGTGTTTCTAGTCGAGGTCTGGATTGATATCGGCATGCATAACCGACATCGACCTTTCCGGAGGCACTAGAACTAGCTCCGGTCCCGCTCCGGTGCCGCACTCCCGCCAACCATGCTGAAACAAGCAGTCGGAAATTCGGGAATAATGATCAACGAGCTTCACCACCACCACACAACACCAACATTCGAACTTGGTGGTGCTGTCAGCCTGTCACTGTCACTCCGCCTGTCCGACAACGTCGCCTGCCACGCATTGCCTTGCTATTGTCACTGCCCACCGCGACGACATCACTCATTTACCGCGTGTGCCGCGTTGTGTCAATACTGACGTCCGCATCCCAGACAATTCTCCTTAAATTCGACTCGACCTACTCGAACTAGTATTGCTAGCGAGCTCCGCTGCCCGAGACACGACCGCAGCTCGCTCGTGGATCCTCCCACATCCCAGAAGCTCTCCCGTCCAACCACCGCACCACTCTCTTCCTCACACACTGTTGTGTCCCGCCCACACACCTCGCGACCTCCGCCGACCTCACATTCGTCCCGCATTCGACCGGCGTTCGGAGTCTGTTACAGGGTTAGGAAAGCAACGCTAGGAGAGCTTTGCCGGGAACATTGCACGACGAGACAAGAGACGGCACATTTGAGGCTATACTTTCACTCTCTCATCCACATTCATCATGGCCACTCCCACACAACCTCAGCAATACGGCGGCGGGAACCCGCATCCCACACCGGCATCGCAGAGTGGCGCTCCCTCCGGCCAGCAGCAGCAACAGCAGCAGCAATCCGCCTACCCGTCGGAACGAACGGCGTCGTCCGCCCCAGTTCCATACCAGCAGCAAAATCAGCAGAGCCAGCAGCAACAGCAGCAGGGACCCGCTCAAGCGCAATTCGAGAAATACTGCATCATTCACATCGCCACCACGTGTGACGAGCATGGCGTCTACGTGACCAAAGACAGCGCCGAAGTCATCGAGATTGGCTGGGTCGTGGTCGATGCCCAATACCCCGAGCGGGAGGTATGTCCGGCCATGTGTTTCAGCTTCGGTAGCACACACGCACGCTCGGAATAGTCTTTGCTAACATATTTCTTCTCCTCCACACAGCTGCACCGTCAGTCCGTTCTGGTTAGGCCAGTCAATACTCCCATCACACCTCTCTGCACCTCGCTCACCACCTTGACTTGGGAGCACGTTAAGAACGCCGGCACATTTCGGGACGCCATCAACACCTTCGACGCCTACGCTTCGGAGAACCTCGTCCCGAAAGACGCCGGTCCTGGTGCCAACCCGACCTTCGCCTTCGTGACGCTCACTCCGTGGGATCTACGTGTACAGCTGCCTCGTGAAGCTCGCGACAAGAACGTGGTCCTGCCGCCATACCTCCAACATCCTGTCCTCTTCGGCCTTCGTGGAGAATACCAGCTGTTCCAGTCTCACCACCCGGAAACGCTCGCGTTCAGCTCAACTAGCTTGTCCTCCATCTGTGCTGGTCTGGAAGTTGAGGAAGTTCGTTCATCGGGCAAGGTCACCGGCGGTCTCCCATTCCACCTTCAGGCTCTCGCTCCTTCATCTCCACGCCGAGCACTGGAGGAAGCACTCACTCTGACTCGCTGCCTGAACTCACTCGTCACGAAATCGCGACCGTCAAACACCAGCTCCGGCACTCCCGACGTGCTCCAACGTCCGATTGACGCCCGCAGTGACGTTCGTGCCTTCCTCGGCGAGAGAAGCAAGGTCCTGCATCTGAGCGGACTGCCCCACGACACAACCCAGAGTGAGCTTGAGAGCTGGTTCACGCAATTCGGAGGTCGTCCCATCGCTTTCTGGACGCTGCGTACTCCTGAAGGTGGCAAGCCGAGTGGAAGTGGTTTCGTCGTCTTCGGATCCCACGAAGAGGTGAGTTGAACTCCCTGCATGTTGAGACCTTCCACGTTGCCCCAGTTGGACGAGAGTGAATGACGGCGATTGGCGTGGAGTGTCGATGGTCCTTGGAGTGATTCTGCAAGAGTGAGATCTCACTCTCGGTCTGTGTTCCTCCGACAACACCAACCACGCCATCGCTGTCATTCGCCTCGCCATGAGCTACCACAACCGCTTCGAGAGCATCGATGCTCTCCAGCAGTTCATTGACAAAATCGTGCGCTCTTGCCTTGCTCTTCGCTGAATCTCTCATCATCACCATTACAACGCTAACCTCAATGTGACATACAGGCCGCCGAATCGCTCAGCATGAACGGACGCGCTCTCAACGACCGCGCGATCGAGGTTGCTCCTTCGTCGGCTCGCGTGCTCGATCGCGCCGCGCATTCGCAGCCACCAGGTGGACCGCCTCTTCTCACTCCTTTCCCACCATCCAAGAACCGCCCTCGTCCAGGTGACTGGACTTGCCCCAGCTGTGGGTTCAGCAACTTCCAGCGTCGCACGGCGTGCTTCCGGTGCTCGTTTCCCGCCATGGGAGCTTCTGGTCCGGATCCCTACAGCCAACCATATGGCGGTATGCAACCACCTGCCTACGGCGGTGGCAACTATGGCCACCCTGGCATGATGCAAGGCCATATGCATGGCGGAAACCAGTATGGAGGTGGAATGGGTGGCATGGGCGGCGGATCCAGCGGTCGCGGCGGCATCGTTCCATTCCGCGCCGGTGATTGGAAGTGCGGCAATGAGGGCTGCGGCTACCACAACTTCGCCAAGAACGTGTCGTGCTTACGCTGCGGCGCCTCTCGCAGCAACGCAGCAGTGGTCGCTGAGAGCGGCATGACGAGCTTCCCGGGCAACAGCTACGGACCACCACCCAACATGCCGATGCAGTCGATGGATTCCAGCTCGTACGGCGGCATGCAGCAGCCTTCTGGTGGCTACGGCGGAAGCGGAATGGGAGGTCCTCCAGGCGGATTCGGCGGTCAATCCTTCGGTCCTCCTTCTACCTACGCTCTTCCTTCTGGCATCGCGGCTCCCAGCCCATACGGACCATATTCGCAAATGAGCGGTCCCCCAGGCGGCATGCACTCTCAGCAAGGCGGCTTCGACTCCCGCGCCGAGCAGGCTTTCAACAACCACGGCAGCCACGGTCCTCAGCAGGGCGGTCCACCAGGCGGCTACTTGAACGGCGGATACGGCAATACTGGTGGCTACGGAGGCGGTCCTGGAGGCAACGATGGATCCGCAGACCCATTCTCCTTCCTGTCCTCGGGCATGGGCCAGCTCGGCATCAACGATGGAGGAGACAACCGCCGCAATGGACAAGGAGGCGCCAAGTCTCCTCAGTAGGTCGAGCAGCTTGTCACCACAGAAGGAGAGGATTTTGATTACCTCTACGCGTGGAGGATCTTTTGGAAGAAGGGACGCGCTGTCGTCACTGGCCCGGTGATCACCACACAATGGAAAGGACGCAAGAACATTTGACACACACACAAAAACACAAACAAACATATGGGAATTGGTTGCAACACGACTGGCAACGCACAATGGTACAATCACGGAACGGATGGGGTTGCGTTAGCGTCGGCGCTGGGAACAAAAGGGATCATCATGCTGATGTGTGGTCTGTGATTTCAACAAGACCGGAAAATGGCAAAAGGGGGTTGGGGGTTGTCGGGCATCGGGCAGACTGTGTGGTTGAATGCTTTAGCGATGGCGTCGGGGTTGTTGTTGTTGCATACTGGAGAGGAGTGAATGCGGTCGTTGTTTTCTCGTAAGAGGCGAGAGGAAAGATCTGGACTGCCGCGATCAGGGGGGCGGGTCGGCAGAGGTGGCTGGCTGGCAAGATTGTTTCGCTTTTCAAGCTCTCGAGCATGGTGTCTGTATGCTGAGAGAGAGAATTTTCCTGTTGTGTCTTTGTGCTGAGCGACAGATGTGACGAGTGGTGGCGGATATTCGAGCTCAGTCCTTGCACATCTCTCTCTCTCTCTCTCTTCATGATACCAGACCTCCCTCGCTTGCCGTCCTCAAGATTCCTCTTGGTTGAAAACCGTGTCGCTGAAGTGATATGAAAGGAGGGAACTATCACTTCCAGTCGCCCCAATCGTGCGTGGGTTTTGTAGTTTTCTAGCGCGCCATTTCTCGCGAACGCTCGGCCCGCGCGCGGCGGAAAGCCTGTGAATAATGATGACATAATCTTCGACCTCCGCTTAAATATCTGTTGTGGATCATCAGACTAACTATTAGTGAAGTGCACGTGACTAGTGCCAAGGCATTCCTACACACAGATAGCTAAAGTAAGAATCTTACACTTAAGATTCTCTCTATATAATAATATATACCTGCTAATTAGAGGTCTTCTTCTACTTAGCTTAAGTCTAATTACAACAGGTTATAAGCCCGGCGTAACTACTACACACTTAAGGAAGAATTGTCTATTCTAAGCGTAGCTACTAGAACCTTACTATACACTATTTAGACAGTTAACTAGCGAGCCGAGAAAGAGCTAGGTACAATAACAGCCGCAATATAGGCTAATAAGTTTAAGACTACGAAGAAGAATAAAGTCCTAAGAAAGAGAAGTAACTTCTTAGACTAGTTAAGGATACTTAAAACAGCCCTTATAGATAAGGAGGTATTAGGCTATGTCTTTTATAACATTCCCTAGTACCCT
>JYJE01005745.1:0-23418 GCA_000983655.1 Zymoseptoria brevis | reverse complement strand
CTACCTTCGATAGTAGTTACTTTAATACGTCGCTAATCCGAGCCGCCGTCGCTTCGTCGGTAGTAACGCCGCCGACGTCCTTACCGGCACGACGACCTATAGGCCCTCCTATTTATCTAGTGTTTAAATATACTAAGCTAAAGGACATAACGCTAACCGTAGTAGCGTTGTAGCGTAAGTAGTACGATAGTAAGCCTAGCCGACCGTCTATTAAATATATAGAGCGGAAACATAAGGGTAAGTAGCGCAACGAACGCTATAGAGCCCCTAAGGCCTCCGCTAACTTCTTTAGTATACGTAAGCGGATCATTAATAAAGTATATAAGCTTACGAGCAATCGCTTCGGTTTACTAGTATTAGCGATCTAATACCTTAACGAACGAGTAGTTAATAAACGTATACCCTTACTAAATAAGCTCGCGAGCGTATTAAAGAGCGAGTAAGGGGTAGCTAAACGGAGGAAGCGTATCGCTTAACAACGATAGAGGCTATAGCATTTAGTACAGCTTATACTAAATGCTATAGCCTCTACCGTTACTACCGCGATCCTCTACTCTTATTAGCGGCTAGCTCCTTACTACGTTGTCGAGCATTTATAAAGCTTACGAGGGCTTTAAATTCGAGGGGTTTATAGCTAGAGGAAGGGGTTAGATTTTAGCGTTACTCTATAGCTACTATTTCCGTAGATATTGTTCGATCGCTACGAAAATAAAGGAGCTCTTAGATCTATATATAATTAAAGAGCTCGTATAATATTAAGTCCCTATATTATATTATTGTTATATAATATAATAGCGAGGAAGTAATGTTAACTATTGTTATCTCTCGTCGTAATTTAGACCCTAAATTCGACGCTTAAATTCGAGTAACGCCGTTGTTTACGTATACCTTCTTAATTAATACGTAATTACCGCTTATTAGTAAATTCCGAGAATTACGCATCTATTAGAACTACTCGTTACGAAACTTTTGAGCTATACGGCGTATTGTTAATAATTCTAGTCGTTGTACTATCGCCCTCGACGTAATAGAGGATAACGCCCGAGCGATATCCGCTAAGACATTCCTCGGCTATACCCGTATATCTTCCTACCCCGACAACATGTTTAATACTACTCCGTTCGCGATGATTTTTTAATTAGTAAATAGCGCTAAATCAGGCGGAAAAAATGAGCTATATATTACTATAAACAAAGAAAAATTCGGCCGCTACGCGGGGCTACAAAATGTAACTACTATCGTCGTATATTAGTCGCTTCATTAAAGTAGGGCCGTGCCCTCGGCTAAATCAGCGTTAATGAGTGCATTAATAAGCTGCACAAGGCGACTAATATTCGCTAGCTATGCAGTGTCTCCACCGCTCTACTTTACAAGCTTCCCGCCTATTAAGGTGCTCGCAAGGATCCATGTAGGCGTTCACAGCTGTTGTCGATAAGTCCTTCAGCAACGTGACTTTTCGCGTCTGTGACTGTTGAACACGCGCGGTCACCTTCATCTTTGTCGTATTACAATATCGTCACTTTTCAAGTACCTCTTATCCGTGGGCGGGAGGAACCACGGCGAGCTATCATGATCACATGCTTAACGGACCCTCGCCGACGATCACCCGCCAACCCACCTAGCTCGAGAACTTGCCTTGAGGCGTCACTCTTCATGTGACGTTACCGCGATCTGCTGATGCTCTGAGACTTTTCTTCCACTTGCATCCACCTGCCGAGCACTTCATCCATCGCATCCTATGGGCACCCACTACTGGATTGACTCACTTACCACTGGCAGCTGGACGAATCAACCGACCTGGACTTTTGGACGACTATAGCTTCGACTTGCTTTGCCGCGCCGCTGTCAACGTTGCCTGCTCATTGTCTCACTGGACTTGGAACTGGAACTGGAGCTGGCTTACACTGCGTTGACATACTTCCCTTCGTGCGGTCACTTACCGTGTACAAATAGTTCTTTCGAAACGATTTCAGCAACCCGAATTCGCCGTCTCGGCTCCTACGATCGATCTGTGTTCCTGATGCGTTGTCGGTACAATGTAGTCACAGCGTAGACGACTGAGATCCTCATACACAAACGGTCCTCTGCGATCTACAGGAGCCAGAACGATCAAGATCCACTCGCGGTGATCAGCAAGAGTTGGGGACGGGAGTCAAAAAATAAAACAAGTGCTGCACTGAAGAGTTGGAACATTTGCTTGGTAGCCTTACACTTGCTTTGACTGCTTGGAACCGATGAAGCTTAGGGGTCTGCGAAAACTACGAGAATTTGAGCAAGAGACGCTTTGAGAATATTCAACGAGTCCGACGACGGAACGATAACGCTCGAAGCTTAACGATGGCGAATAAAACCGACAAGCAGGCCGCAAGCCAGGCTTCCGCCCTCGCAACCTCATCCTCAACTTCAGCGCTCGCACCGATCAAATCACGTACCGCTTCCCGCACTCACGCACCTCGAATACCCAGTCCGGAACCCCAACGATTGTCCTTGGACCTACCTGAACGATTCCGCTTTGACTCGGCAGAAGAAGACGATGTGGACGATGGCACGGGTGTCAACGAGGACGATTCGCGAATCGGCAAGGGTCTCTTTCCGCAGCATAGCATTTACGGTTTGCTGGCCGCCACGCAGCCATCACTAGGTCCACAAGCGACAAGTCCTAGCAAGAGGGGTAGCTCGAGCATCAAGAGTCGAATTGGAAGAACAGGTCTAGGTGCTGGATTTGGGATCGATCGAGAGAGTGATAGTGAGAGTGGGAGTGACGATGGAAACCAGGTGGAGGATGAGGATATTCGGAACGTGGCAGCAGGGACTGCATCTCGAGCTGCAAAGCCAAGGAGTGGGCATCGAAAGAGGTTGTCGGAGAATAAGCTTGTCCGCAAAGTTCTGAGACCCATTTGTGAGAGAGCAGACTCGCAAGACCTGATGACTCAATCACAATTCCTACCGCCGAGAAAGAAGATGGCAGAAGACAGCGAGAAGCAGAGAATATCGCCGCCCAGAAAGAAGTCCTCAAGCGCCACGGATCTGAAGCGAGAGGCAGCGAAGCCATCTTTACCAATAACGATCAAGCAGAGCAGAGAACGCAGCGAGTCTCCGGAGCCCCCGATGGTTCACGAGGAGATCGATGATGAGCCAAAGTCACTGCCAACAGTACTGGCTCAGATGTTCCAATTCGAGCAAGAGGAAGAGGTCATCGCAGAATACTCTTGCTGGTACACTGTGAACGTTCTGCTTCAGGGGAAACTGTACATCACGGGAAAGCACGTCTGCTTCTACGCCTTTCTTCCAAAACGCCACAACAAGATCATCAAGACGGGACATATTGGCAAGGTCGGGAAACACAGCTACCGCTATCTACGTTACTGGTTTCTCCTGAAGGGTGAAACTTTCTCATATTTCAAGGACTCTCATGACCCTTACTTTCCACTCGGTGTGGTCGACTTGCGGAACGGCATATCTGCAGACATCACGACGAAGGCAGGCGAAGACACGACCGAATTCACGCTCACAACTCAGACAAGAGTCTACAAGTACAAAGCCGATACGCCAGGATCGGCCTTGGAGTGGGTTAAGCAGCTGCGCAAGGTCATGTTCCGCTGTCACAACGACGGTAACGCGGTCAAGATCTCCCTGCCTTTGGAGAATATTGTCGACATCGAGCGTACAGGAGTTGTGAAGGCGGCCGAGACGATCAAACTTCGTGTCGTTGACAATGAAGAGACCTTTGCGGTTGACGAGTACTTCTTCACGCTGTTCCAGTCCGGTGATGAGGCTTGGAATATGTTGAAGGATCTCACGGATGGTAATAATGCCAAGCAGATGGGCAGCGACGCTGCTCTACAGGACGCACGTCCTTTTGGCAAGACAAAGTCGCAAAAGTCCGAGAAGAGTTCATCTCTTAACAAGGATCGGTACCTTGTCGCTGAGCCCGTTCGGACGACTCTTTCTCGTCCCAATATTCGCGCACCGAGTAGTCCTCGTCGGAGCATCGAGCAGCAACGCTCTAGCACGGAAGCATCACGCAGACACAGTGGCGAGACTAGTCGAGCAAGCGTTGGCCGTGGGAGACGAAGTGTTAGCGCCACCAGTCGTACCAGTCTCGATGCTAGCAGAGTATCCAGATCCCCTCTGTCGCCGGTGAATCAAGAATCCGAGTCTGAGAGCCTTACCATGTCGTCGGAGCGCACCACAGGCGATGAGATTGACGCAAGCATGTCTGCCAGTCAAATGCTGAGCAACGATGTGGTATTTCGTGGCCCCACGCTCAGACCGTCACATTCCAGGCAGACCGTCTCCGGTGCCACAGTCGAGAAACTGCCGAAAGAGTCCGAGGATCTGTCATCCTCAAGGGAGTCGAGTCGAGAGCGTCTTCCTGTGCGACCGTCAACAAAACCACGCACGGAACAGGCTTTGCCAGTTCTGCATCGTAGCGAGTCGAGCGGTTCGATAAAGACGCTGACTGCCAATGATAAACCCGCCCGTCTCACGCAAGGACTCATGATCCGCGGCATCTCTACGCCGCTTCAGCACGCCATGAATGTAGCCGGCATGGTGCACACGACCAGCAAGCGGATGAGCTCTTACTTAAGCAGCAGCCCGAAGGACTACCTGGGAAAGTTCTCAGGTGCCCTTGCTGGCGGCAAGATCCAGTACGACGAAGTCGAAGACCTCACTCCGGACGACAGCGTGCGCGACACAGAACGTGATGCATCGGGCCTCACGGCTGAAGATCGCTTTCAGCGGCACTTCGGCCTCCCCCCGACCGAGAAGCTGACCTGCGCCTTCTACTGCTGTCTGATCAAGACTGTACCAGTCTACGGCAAGATCTACATGGGCTCGAGGCACTTTTGTTTCCGAAGCTTGTTCTATGGTACGAAGACGAAGATTGTCATTCCCTACCGGGATATCATCAACGTGCAAAAGCAGCGTGGCTTTCGTTGGGGTCATCCGGGGATGTGTCTGATTATCAGAGGCTATGAGGAATTGTTCTTCGACTTCTCGAACAAGGGTCTGCGTGATGACTGCGCGATCCGAAGTCTGCGCATCCTGGACGCCATGAGGAATTTGGCCGAAGATCCGGCGCTTCTCACCGATGATGAGCTTCGGGATGCTGCAGAAGCCGCTGCGGAGAACAACACTCTGCAGACTGCGAAGAAGCAGAATCTCAACACCAACGAATCGCAAATGGCCGTCGATGCGACTAACGACGATCCAGACGCTCCACCGATTCTCTTCGACGACGATTTGAGCTCATCAATGTTGGATTTTAAGCCCAAAGAGCCAATGAACATTACTTGCCTTACTATCGGTTCGCGTGGAGATGTTCAACCCTACATTGCTCTGTGCAAGGGCTTCATCGCCGAAGGCCACCGAGCCTCAATCGCTACACACGCGGAGTTCGGCGACTGGGTCAAGAGCCACGGTATCGAGTTCAAAGAAGTGGCAGGCGACCCAGCCGAGCTCATGCGTATATGCGTCGATAACGGCATGTTCACGCCGGCTTTCTTTATGGAGGCTAACAGCAAATTCCGCTCATGGCTCGACGGCCTTCTCATCACATCCTACGAAGCGTGCAAGGGCTCCGATCTTCTAATTGAGAGTCCCTCTGCCATGGGAGGCATTCACATTGCTGAAGCCCTTCAGATTCCGTACTTCCGTGCATTTACCATGCCTTGGACACGAACTCGTGCGTACCCTCACGCCTTTGCTGTTCCTGGACGCAAACTCGGCGGTGTCTACAACTCGGCCACTTACACGATCTTCGACGGCGTCTTCTGGCAAGCTATGTCTGGCCAGATCAATCGCTGGCGTCGCCACACGCTGGACCTACCTCCGACTTCCCTCAGCCGACTCCAGCAAGACAAAGTGCCCTTCCTGTACAACTTCTCGCCTTCAGTCGTTGCGGCACCTCTGGACTTCGCTGACTGGGTGAAGGTCACTGGCTACTGGTTCCTCGACGAAGGTACTAAGTACTCCCCTCCTCCGGAGCTCGCCGACTTCATCTCTCGTACCCGCGCCGAAGGTCGCAAGCTCGTGTACATCGGTTTCGGCTCTGTCACCGTCGCCGACTCCAGGCAATTGATGCAACAAGTCATGGAGGCCGTGCGCAAAGCAGATGTGAACTGCATACTCTCCAAAGGCTGGTCAGACCGCTTCTCCAAAACCTCCTCTACTCCAGACGCTCCTCTTCCCGACTGCATCCACCAGATCCGCTCGGCGCCACACGACTGGCTATTTACCCAGGTCGACGCAGTCGTCCATCACGGCGGAGCCGGAACCACCGGCGCTTCCCTTCGCGCAGGCAAACCCACCATCATCAAACCTTTCTTCGGCGACCAGTGGTTCTTTGCCAACCGCGTCGAAGACCTGGGCGTAGGCAGCCACCTTAAGAAGGTATCTGCCAATCAGCTCGGGAAAGCGCTGTGGGTGGCAACGCACGACGCGAGGATGATGGAGAAGGCGAAGGTGCTGGGTGAAAAGATCCGGAGTGAAGATGGGGTTGGGGAGGCGATTAAGGCGGTGTATAGGGACATGGAGTATGCGAGAAGTTTGGTCACGGTGAAGAAGCAGGGGGTGAAGAAGGGCGGGAAGGGATGGTGGGCTGGTGGAGTTTGGGGTGCAGATGGGGATGAGGTGGAGGGCGAAGAGGGCGGAGATGGCGGGGAGGAGGATGAGATGTGGGAGCTTGTTGACGATGAGAAGGAGAGCGAGGCGGAGGAGTGAGTGGAAGGCGCATGGGGTTGTATACTGGTTGGGAAGCATAGCGGGCGTTGGGATGATTCGTACCTTCTCCTTTTAGCGTGGAGTTGGGACACGCACGATAGAATGACACGATACGACACGCATTGGAGACTAGCTCTCCTCACTCTAATGGAGGCGCTCTGCCAATCGACCGAGGCATAACGGCTTCAACAGAATGTATCAATGAGAATGGCTTTTGAGAGCCCACCACTTCCGCTTGTATTTACCTCCATCCATTCGCTCAGTCTGCAACACTCCGAACCAGCCCACCTCGTGCGATGCATGTACGGTAGCGTAGAGACACATTGCCGACAAGACCGTGAGAGCAACGATCCTGATGCACATCTCCCCAATTTTTCGCGCAACTTTCACCGTACAGGTATCGCTGGGTTGGCTGAGATGGGGCATTTTGAGCATCAGCACGTAGGCACCAGATCCAAGGTGGGATGCTCCTTCAGGGAAATACTCGCACTTGCTGCCGCAAACTCTCCAATGGATATGTCAGGAGATATGCATTGTGTTCAAGCGGTTTCAACGACCGCTTCAGAGCGTTGACTGTGACGTATTGGCAGCACTTCATACTACTTCCTGCCAGCCGGCTCAATCCTCAAACCCACTGCTACCCAGATCAACCTTACCCACGCACCAAACCTCCTTCTCATCTTCCTTCTCATCGCTACTCAGCCCTAGTCCACCCTGTCCACCTTCCGCCTCCTTCCTCTCCCTCGCCTGCCCAGCCAACCTCAACGCAATTCTCTTGAAGTACTCCGTCAGACTCCTCTTATCCGCAGCATTCAACCCAGCGCCCGCCGAGCTATTGAGATACCTCTCAAACACGGCGCCCTCCCCCTCTACCACCTCGAAAATGGCTACGAAAGCTGCCTCTGCCGCCAGCTTGACGGGCACCACCATGTCACGCACGCATTTGAAAAGCGGCTGCACGATCGTAGCGTAGTGGGGCCGGATGAGCTCGGAGTTATTTGCCCGGCTCACGGTGCGGATTACCACGAGCGAGAGGCGACGGGTGTCGACGGATTTGCCAGGGGTCAGAGCGTCGGCGAGAGCCTGCATGAGAGGCTTGGTGGCCTCGAATGACTTGTCGCTGGGGTCCGAGAGGAGGTATTTGCCCGCAGCCAGCACGGCGTTATCAGCGACGAAGGTCTGGGTGCTGTTGATACCTTGTACAATGACGTTGCGTGTGATTTCGTCGTAATTGTCCGTGAGTACAGTCGGAGCTTCGAGCAGCACGGCGTTGAGGGCGAGGATGGAGGAATGTGTGAAGTGGTTTGTAAGGACGCGGCTTTTGACGAGAGGCGTGATCGACTCGACTGGCATGACCTTGATTAGAGCGCCGAGGAGTTTGGCGTGAGTGATGGACGTCGCATCATCGGCGTCACCAGAGTCGGAATCGATAAGTCCGAGAATGGACGCGCGTGAGGCGTCGTTCATGTTCGTGCCTGCCTTGCTCACAACCTCGTAGAGAGCCTTGAGCATGGCATTCTTGACACCCGCGTCCGTGGTCTTGCACCCAGTCACGAGCTCGGCGATCAAAGGATCGATTCTTGGGGTCATGGTGATCAGTGTGCCCAGGGCCTTTGCAGCGCGGGTGCGCAGGACTTCACTTGATGGGTCCGCAAGAGATTTTGCGAAAGTGCGTTGCAGCTGCGGCAGGAAAGGCTTGAGGAAGGTGGGGATCTTCTCGAGCAAGTTGTTGAGAGTGAGCAGAATAGCGGCCCTGAGCTCGGTCGATCGTTCGGACACGACACGAATGAGTGGACCTGTGATCTGCGTCACGAATGGCTTGAGACCATCCGGACTTGTGCGATCGATGAGGTCGGAGATGGCAAGCGCAGCTTGTGTTCTCTGCTCCATGGAACCATTCATCAAACCCTGCAGGAAGATCGGCAGAATGGCGTTGATGCCTTTGGG
This sequence comes from Zymoseptoria brevis, assembly GCA_000983655.1. Lineage (NCBI taxonomy): Eukaryota > Fungi > Ascomycota > Dothideomycetes > Mycosphaerellales > Mycosphaerellaceae > Zymoseptoria > Zymoseptoria brevis. The sequence continues at coordinate 14,745 of JYJE01005745.1, read as the reverse complement.
GAGCGAGAAACCAGGCAAGTTGTGTCCAGCGATGCCGACCTGGTTGAGGGTTTGGCGGGTGGAGCCCACAAGCGACTCCATCTCTTCCTTCCTCAGCTGCTTCGTGAGGGCACTCAATGCGGTCCACGCTGCCTTGACGACCTCTTTGTCGCTGTCGTCAAACGCTATCAGCAGAGCACTGATGAGGTTCGGGTAGTAGCGCGAGAAATCGATCTCGGTCTGCTCAAAGAACACAGCCAAATGTTGATCCGCGGCAGCACGTCTGCGGTGGTCATCCTGTTTCGCGAGTGCGAGCATGACGCTCATCATCGTGTTCAGTCCGTCATATTCATCGACCGACAGCAGAATTGCATCGAAGGAGGAGCTCAATTCCGCCTCCAGGTCCTCGTCCTTGCAAGCGACAATGTTGTCCATGAGAGAGTTGAGGATGTTCGGGAGTCTCCTTGTCATCGCTGGCCCAGCGACTGTTGCCAGTTCGGCCATCGCATTGGCGTTGAAGGCCGAGATTGGCGATTTGAGAAGTGTGGGTAGCAAGTTCGGCAGGATGATGTTGGATCTTGTGGTCTCGTTCAGCAAGGTCAGGAGTGCAGAGAGCGCATTGTCCTTGTCATCTTCGGAGCGCAGTAGGTTGAGGAGATGTGGCAGCACTTGGTCAACAGCTCGTTTACCTAGTGCTTTCTGCATCGAGTCAAAGGCCTCAGCAGCCGCATCACGAACATTCTTGTTGGTGTCGACAAGAGCAGTGCGGACGATGGAGTACAGGATCTTGTCGTAGTCCTCGAGAGCGTCTGGGGTGGAAGCAGTGATGAGTTCGCGAAGAGCGAAACAGATCCCTTGTCTGGCATCTGTGTCGTGCGAGGTCTGCAATTCCTGCTCGAGAACAGGAAGCAGCGTGGCCAACACGCCTTCTCCTGCCTTTCTGATGAGTTCGCCGAGGGCGTTGCTAGCAATGACCTTTTGCTCCATGTTCGAGCTCGCCAATCTTCGGACGAGGAGTTGTGTAAGAGTTGGAACGAGCTCGCGCAGCGTACGTGGTGATGACACTAGAGCCTTCCAGACGTTCATAGCTGACGTGCGGACCATGCCAGAAGTATCGCAGCGGCAGATGTATAACGCAGACAGCACTCTGTTGCGTTTGTCTTCTCCGAGAACTTCAAGAAGGGAAGCACCGGCTTCGTTGGCGTGCTCCTCCAGATCTTCGGCCTCGGTCTTGCCACTGATACCAGTGAGGTTGAAGAGCAGATCACCAACCAATTCCACGGAACTGAGACGGATGCGATAGCTGTCATCTGCAAGACCGCGTTCGAGCTCGGGCAGAAGTAGATCGACTGAGCGGGTCGCAAAGTTCTTGACGAGTAGACGCCCGGCACGTAGGGCGGTCTCGCGAATAGACTCGACATCGTCCGCCAGTCCGGCCAGAATTGGCGGAATGATTTTAGACAGGTAACTAGCAAAGCTGTTTCCAAAACAAGCGGGCAAGAAGATGAAAAGCGACATGAAGCCTTCGCGTACGGAAGCTTTCGAGCTGGACACATTCTGCAGAATTGTTGGGAGAGTCTCTTCCAAGCGACTGGTACCAAGACCAGCCAGCACTTCACTGAGGGCCTGAGCGCTGCCCAGACGATCGCCAGCACCTGTATCAGACTTCAGTGTTGACATCAAGCTCGGGATGAGATCGGGCAGAGCATCCTCGCCCAGCTTCTCAATAGTCGAGCCAAGCGCCTTGGAGGCCGTGGCACGAGTAGTGGGGACTGGGTCGACGATGGCGACACGTAGACCGGCGACCAGGATGGGCAAGTGAGCGATGAGGTCCTTCCGCTCGGTAAGATGTGCAAGACTGCCAATGATCTGAGCAGCTTTTTGCTTCGTGCCTGACCTGTCTCCCAAGCCACGCTCGAGGATGCGCACCACGAGGGCCAATGAAGGTGCGTCGAGATAATGGATGAAGTTGACCTTGATCAGTGCATCGAGAGCGTCGTTTGTGTACTTTGTCGGGTCACTGAGTGCTTTCAGCAGGATGCTGACTTGTGACTTGACTTCTGGATTGCTGATGACTTCTCCGAAACGCTGCAGACTGCGGTTCGCCGAGCCGCGGACCTCCTTGTGGCTGTCATTGAGGACTTCAGTGAGTGGTGGGATGATCTCGGGCAGACTGACGGCCAGCTGTTGAGGATCAAGGTATGCCATGGCTCCCAGAGAGTCGCATGCTCCTTTCTTGCTGCGCCATTGATCCTCGTTCAGACCGTCGAGCAGAGTCGGAAGAACTTGGTGGACACCGAAAGAGCTCAATGATGAGAAGCAGATCTTTGCGGCGTCCAAACACGCCTCTCTGACATCGGCGCTGCTGTCTCCGAAGCCGACCAGAAGCTGAGGTACCACTTGGATCACGTATGGCTCAAACACACGTCCGAGCAGGAGTGACAGCAATTCGAGTGCAAGGAAAGCTCCTTGACGCTCGTTCGTGTCTTTCTTATTCTCGGCAGCGCTTCTCAGGGTGGACATGAGTCTTGTCTCCCGCAGTATCGAGATACCCCTGCCTTTGACGATACCGGCAAGACCATACGCGGCACCACGACGAGCGGCATACTTCTTCGAGTGCAGCATCTCGTCAATCATCTGCTTAAAATACTGCGTTGCCTGGTCGGTCGAGGCCTGTACGAGAGGTGGCAAACATTGCGCCACAGCGTATTGCACCGATTCCGACGGGGTGCTGAGGGTCTCGAGAAGACGATTCACCACCTTGGGAACACGCTCGTCGCCCTTAGGCAGATGACGAGCAATCGCACCATAAAGGATGACCACCGCCTCATTGACGAGATCTTGCATTTGAGATGCGCTGCTTGTGTTCTGCAGAGTGTTCTCACACAGCTCCATCAGGGGTTCGACTTTTTCTTTGCCGCGTACTGACACGATATGGCTGGCGGCGTCGACCATACTATCGCGCACTCCAGCGTGGTTGTCGCTCAGTGGGCCTCGCTCAATGAGGAATGTGAGGAATGGCGATAACTCTTCAGATGGGAAGATTGCCGCAAGCTCGCGGAATGCCAAAGCATACCCGTGCCTGGACTCCCAAGTGTCGGTGACCTCCTGCTTAAGTGGCATGCCGTACTTATCAACGAGCGGTTTCTTCGGCTTCGCAGCTTCAACGTAGGCGTCCTCGATCTTCTTGAGGATATCGCTGAACATGGAAGGGTGCTCTGTGACGGCAGCCGCCACTGCGCGGGCTGCAGCACGTCGGAGCTGAGAGTCCCTCGCCTCAAGGTATGGCAAACATTGAACAGCAGCATCAGGAAGAACCTTGAGCTGATTCTCTTCCCAGATCTCATGCGCGACAGCAGCGTTTTCCTCATCGTCGTCGTGGCAAGCGAGCCAGATCTCAACGTAGAACTCGCGGTCTGAAAGCTCAAGCTCCGCACTGACAGCTTGCAGCACAGCGCTCCGAATCGAGGAGTCGGCCACGATAGCGCCCTTGACTACGACGTCGGTCTCTGCCACGGACATGTTGACTGCAACGCATCGGCATAGATCAGTGAAGCAATCCTTCGCTGGCTTGAAATGCTGCGTGTATCTTTGCATGGATGCAATGAGCGTCCCGAGAAGCTTCTCGCGGGGAAGGCGAACATCACTGCAGGTTCCAGTGTGATACGACAAGAACTCAATGGCGAGCACAATTTGCTCGTCTGCATCTTCGCCGGTGCGGTCGACACCTCCGTTCCCGAGCACCACAAATATCAAAGCAAGAAGATAGCTTAGAGAGAGTGTATCGAACGGTCGCTGCTCTCCGAGGGCGCGCAGACGGTACAGTACTCGTGTCACAAGATCTCCCAAGGGTTCAGCCAAAAGGTTCTCAGGCAGAATGGTAATGCCGGCGGCACGGAGAGTAGCAACGCCGGTGAAAGGTCGCATTGGTCCGAGACGAGTGGAAACCTTCTCGGAGCATTGCAGGTAGCCCAGTGACGCGGCATCACCAAGGATAAGGCTGGCTCCCGCTTGAATGACTTCGAATAGAAGTTTCACCGAAGGACCAAACCAAGATTCAGCCTCGGTGGGTGGTCCAGTCGATAATGCGCCGATCATGCCGATGCCTCGCCGTAATCGTGAGTCAACCTCTGCAATACTCTTGCGTATCGCAGATTCCTTCGTCAATTGCGCGTTGACCTTGGCTTGCTCGTCGGCTGTGAGCTTCTTCGTTTGTCCTTTCTTTTGCGCAAGCTGCGCTCTAAGCTCTTGTTCCCATTTCAAGGTATCGTAGTCTTTGTCATTTTTGCTGATCTCGCGTATCGCGCCGGGCTTCGACAGAACATCAATGAAAGCCGTACCTTCTGGTGTGCGAAATATTGCGGCCTCGGTAGGGCCAATGTCGTACAGCTGTGTCGGATCGAGATCTGAGCTAATCTGGGCGACAATCAACGGAGTCAAAACCTCAGGCGCCACGAAAGCGAGATCCGCGGCGGCGGCGCAAGCAGCAGATTGAAAGGCTGGCAATGGTTTCCACGTCGAACTCTCGGTGATCGCAATGATTCGGTCGAGGCAGTCCTGCGAACGCCTCTCTGCCAACGCGCCGGGATCCGTTGAAGTGCGGAGACATAGGTCAATCCACGCTGCTTTGGGTATGAGTTGTGGCCTGCACAGAACGAGCATCCTAAGAAGCTGATCTTCAACGATGTCCTTCGCCACAGCGCACCCTAGTCTTGCAGCAGTCTCGGTATCTAGGCATAGAGCCCTCACGACCTTGTGAAGCTCGTTCCTACCAGCCTTGGAAGCGATCGCAGCACTGTCTTTGACGTCGAGCTCGACATCTTCACACCACTGCCACAATCCACTGACGAATGTGTCAGCCGTAGAGGAAGGATTTTGAGCGTACAGTCGAGAGATCATGTCAGTCGCATGTTTCCTGATATCGCGCGGGATACCAGGGGCAGCCACAAAATAGATTATCGACTGTGCCAGAGCCTTTGACGCTGCCGGCCGGTCGCCAGCTTTGTCGAGCTTCTTGACTGCGGCCTCGACCGCGTACAGGAACCACCTCATGTCTTCCTCGGCAGTCAATTTGGTGTAAACTCGCGGGTTCAGCAAGAAAGATGGTTTCGGCTCAAGCGTCAACACTTTCTCACCAATCAAAGCTTTCTCGACAATCGACTTGTTCTTGGACATTGTCATGTAGGGCACTGAGTCCAGACATATCGCACATGTAGCGCATGCAGCAGCGACCTGGCCGTTTTGTACAGCTGGTAGCGGGTTTGCAATGACTTCGTTGATGATGTCAAGCAGTTTTCCAGCCGTCGCATCGGCTAGTTGCGCGGGACCTTCCAGGGACAAGTCATCTGCAGATTTCATGTGCAGACATTCTGCAAGCTGCATCGTCCACAGTCTCCGTATAGGCAGTCGCTTCTCCTGGATGCCTTTGACAAAGGCTTCGATGATGCCGTTGTCCAGATTCGTGCTGGTGGTCAGCGCGGAGCGCACATACTTTCCTACGCAATTCAGCTCCGCTGCTGCTGCAACCTCGTTGGCCTCTTTGCCCAATACAGCGACTAGGCCGTGGGGTACTTTGGAAACAAGCGATGGCTTTGGATGCAGCGCACTCAGCATGTTGGCGTGGAGCACGCGCTGATCTGCCGCCGGTACCTTGTTGGCCTTGAGCGGAGTCAAGATTTCATCAGCAGCCTTCTCTATTGACTTCTCTTCGTAAGACCTTTGCGCGAGAACACTGAACGTCCGGAAAGCTCCCTGCCGTATTGACTCTTTTGTCGATTTAACATTAGCGAGGAGTGGTTTGAGCAAGGCGACCATAATTTCTGACAGATCCATTTCTTCGGGGAGTGCTGCGAAGACCGGACAGAGCAGATCATCAAGCACGACCTCTGGTGCTCTGAGGAGAGCCTTGTCCATAGCTGGAACGACGTTCTTCTTCAAATCGTCCAGAGACACGTATGCAGCAAAGAAGTCTTTCAATGCGTGGGCAATGAACTTGGCGACTGGCGTTCGCGAACCAAGGATTTCCCGAAGATAGAAAGCGACATAGACCTCCTTCTTTGTATCGACCAGGGCGGATGCGTTGGGTAACCTCTTGCAGACACCCGCAATGATACCGAGAACGATCGCATTTCTGGGTGCCGAAGCCGGAGTTTTCGCTGTAAGAGAGTCGATACATGCAGTGATGGCTTCCGGTCCGAATGGAGCTTTGAGCAGCGCTCGTATCGCCCGTCTTGACACACGCACGGCCGTGACTCTCGCGCTGTCATTGTCCTTTTTGTAGTGTTGCTGAACGGTGGCCAAAGCATTGGCCATCGCCGCGAGCGCTTTCTTTCCCCAAAGCTCCCAAAGATCTTTCTCTTTCGCCGCATGTTGAACGAGAAGCGAGCTCCATCGCACCAGGACAAACGCACTTCCCGGTGCAATCGTTGGCTTGGCTGACTCTTCGAATATGAGGCTGACCAGACCAGGTATGAGCTTCGGTGCTTTGGGCGAGCTCGCAATGGCTGAAAGGCAGTTCTCCACGGCTTGCCGAGAACGCGTATCGACGTAGAAAGCGTATGTATCGATCAGAATACGCCCGATTGCTGGGAGTTGTGGAACTGGAATAGCTGCATACTTGTTAGAAACGCACATGTAGCAAGAATTGGTGGTTCTAGCCTACCTCCACTGACAAGCTGGTCGTGAATACTCTGCAGTTCGGATGTTCGCCGTATCGTCGAGCTCGTCATTAGCGACTGGCGCAGCTCCCATATATCCACACTGTGATCGCCATTGATCACCGGAGTATCTTCCGCCATGTCGCAGGTGTCTTCAGTCGCAAGATAACTTTTCTCCAACTTCAGGTGGTCGTTGTCCTCCCCGCCTCTCTTGTGCTGAGCGAACGTAGTCCTCCAACCATCACCATAAATGCCAATACAATGCGATGCGATCCCAGCGGCGTAATAGTCGAGTCGGTAAAGAGCGGTATTGAAGAAGTGTGTGACGAAGAGTAAGATGCTCGTGATGGCTTGGCTTTCTGATGACTGGTGAAGACTGAAGTCTGAACGCCCCGCGTCGATCTCCAAACTTTTGTGTTTTGCACTGGCAATATTTGCACTCGTTTACCACTAAGGTATACCAACATCAGCAGGATTGCCATTTTCACATCAGGATGGCAGGTGGGACGAAGAAGAAGAAGAAGCCCACAAACCCTGCAAGAGGGTTCGCCGATGTCGTGGCATCCAAACCAAAGGCAGAGTCCGAAGCTCCCAGTACAACAACATCAGGCGTGGCGACGCCCAGCGAGAAAACATCTGTCAAAACTCAGGTCATCGAGAGCGCGAGTCCCGCAGTCGTTTCAACAGAACGGGAATTGCACGAGCTCAGCCCGGAAGAACTTGAAGCTCAGCTCGAGGCATCCGAACTACAGCAATTCGTCGAGAAACATGGAGCCAAAGTCAAGAAGGAAGTGTCGCGCCAGGTCGTTCGTCTGCAGACCGCTAAACGCTTACTGCGCGGTCAGTCGGACTATCTCTCAGTGCGGGACTGGCTGCCTGATGAGTTGATGCAGCAGATCTTGGATCTCACTCTCGCGGATTTGAAGAATGATGTCAACTCGCAAAAGAAACCAGCATCTCCGACTGGAGATGACTTGGTCGCAAAGGTATGGCAGTTACGGCAATGTCTCCTTGATCTTGCGTTTCCGTTAGAACGAGTGAATGATGTCGTCGGCTGGGTCATATCGTCTCCACCACCACAGAGTACGGTTGGCTCACTATGGGGTCTCGAAGAATGTCTGGAATGGCTGGTACTTCATTGCGATGTTGGCGAGTTGGACGACTACGACTTTGAGCGGCAGAGAGTCAATATGAATGACGGAGACGAGCCAGAGGAAGCTGTCGAGCAGGAAACGAAGGATTGGAAGGCTGCCAAAACCATGGACACATCCCTCCCAGAGACTATCGACGGTCAAGACAATGGTGTCAATGAAGAGGATTCAGTCGAAGTCAGCGATGTTGAGAGTGACATGGAGCCCGATGAGCTTCTTTCGGTCTATCTACGTACCAAGGCGAGATTGTACGAGCTGAATCAAGACGTCGATGCCAGTACTGTCGGCAAGAAGAAGTTCTCGAAACAATCGAAGGCACCCGCGAAGAGGTCTCCCGGCGAACGCAAACTCGAACAAAGGCTGCAGAAGATCGAGAGTGACGTGCTATTCGATCAACGAGAAGCGGACGCCAATTGGGCCGCACACAAAATCAGCCTCGTGCGTGATACTGCAGAACGAAGGCGTTTACAGCTCCACGACAATCATGATCCGACTCCTGCACGTTCATCAAAAACCTCGACACCGCCATCTGGAGTCAGTGACGAGGCAGAAAGAATGGGCCAAGAGCTCCTGGCGGCAACGAACGCAGCTGAAGACGACGACCTCCTCGGTGGCATGTTCGATGCGCTACCTGGTGTGAGCGACTCTGCTGCTGGAGGACGTTCTGGTGAAGGAGCGGGAGAAGGCGTCACGATTCGTGACTTTGGCAGGCTTGTGGGCATGAACCCGAAAAGAGTACTGGAAGAAGCCTGCAAAGCTCGAGACGCAAAATGCAAGCAAGCTTACAGAATGATCTCGCCTACCACGTATGCCAGCAGGCATTCTGTGACCATACAGTGGACCAAGCAGCAAGACTCTTTCAAGCACTTCTTCTTGCCAGCCGTCACAGTCCAGTACAGGCCGCTGAAAACCGTTGTTACCATGGTCCAGACCGCAACGCCCGATGCTGCTCAGAGTGAAGCTTTTGTCGCCACTGCAGCTCTGTTCCTGATATTCTCCGGGTCTCCCAAGGAGGAAAAAGTCCATCTTCGAATTCCCGCAGCCTTTCGGGATTTATGGGATGAGTTCACGCGAGCCAAGGCAGAGCACGCTCAGGCAGAAGAAAGCGCGACTGTCAAAGACGTGCGCGCATTAATTGATCGCCACTACAGTGCTGACGACGAAGACGATGACGAGGTTGTTTTCAATGTGAACACTCGTCGTCGCCTTGATGGTACGAGTGGAAGCTCAACGCCGGTGAAGTCAGAAACGCGCAGAATGCAACAACCAGAGGTCATCGATGAGCTTCGGCAGATGTGGGCTCGGAAGACATCTACTCCAGCATATCAACGTATGCTGGTCGGTCGCATGAACCTCCCCATGTATCACTTCCGGGAGGCCGCATTGGACACGATACAGCGCCATCAGGTCACTATCCTTTGTGGTGAGACTGGCTGTGGAAAGTCTACTCAGTTGCCCGCTTTCATTCTCGAGAACGAACTAGCAAACGGTCGGCCTTGCAAGATCTACTGCACCGAGCCGCGGAGAATCTCGGCGATCTCTTTGGCACAGCGAGTGAGCGAGGAGATGGGGGAGAACAAAGGCGATGTTGGCACCTTTCGCTCTCTCGTTGGTTATGCCATTCGCTTGGAGTCGCAGACCACGCCCCAGACACGACTGGTGTATGCTACTGTCGGAATCGTTCTACGCATGTTGGAAAACTCCAATGGGCTTAACGATATCACTCACTTGATACTCGACGAGGTCCATGAAAGAAGCATCGATACAGACTTCCTCTTGATTGTGTTGCGCTCGCTCATGTTGAAGCGATTGGATCTCAAAGTCGTGCTCATGAGTGCCACTGTCAATGCACAGCGATTCTCCCAATACCTGGATGGAGCGCCAATCATCGATGTTCCTGGGCGGACTTTTCCAGTCGAGGCCAAGTTTCTCGAGGACGCCATCGAATTGACAGGGCATACAAACGAGGACGCCGCCACCGCAGCCGTTGACGAAGACAACAACGAGGAGGATGCACAGGAGAAGGGAACAAGCGATCAACAGCTGAACGGATACAGCAAGAAAACTCGAAATACTCTCGCCACTTACGATGAATATCGCATCGACTACAGCTTGATCGTGAAGCTGATTGAGAAGATTGGACACCACGCTCAATATCAAGATTATAGCAAGGCAATCTTGGTCTTTCTGCCAGGTATAGCAGAGATTCGTCAGGTCAACGACATGCTATGCGGACATGCACGATTCGCAAAAGGCTGGAGAGTGTTCCCACTGCACTCCACATTCTCGAGCGAAGATCAGCAAGCTGCTTTCGAGGTTCCACCGCCGGGCATTCGCAAAATCGTTCTAGCTACCAATATCGCCGAGACGGGTATCACGATTCCAGACGTCACATGTGTGATCGACACCGGCAAGCACAAGGAGATGCGCTTTGATGAGCGTCGACAGATGTCTCGATTGATTCAGAGCTTTATTGCCCGCGCGAATGCTAAGCAACGGCGAGGGAGAGCGGGGAGGGTGCAGCGAGGCCTCTGCTTCCATCTCTTCACCAAGTATCGCCACGACCATATCATGGTTGATGCACAAACGCCCGAGATGCTCCGTTTGTCACTGCAGGACCTCGTGATGAGGGTGAAAATCTGCAAGCTTGGCGATATCGAGCATGCTTTGTCGCAGGCATTGGACCCGCCGTCCAGCCGCAACATTCGAAGAGCGATCGATGCTCTGGTTGAAGTGGGCGCATTGACAACTGGCGAAGATCTCACTCCACTTGGAAACCAGCTCGCAAAACTTCCCTTGGACGCACAGCTTGGAAAGCTGATCTTGCTTGGAAGCAACTTCGGCTGCCTCGACTTTGCACTCACTGCTGCCGCGACACTTTCGTCAAAGACGCCATTCCTCAACCCGATGCACCAAAAGAAGCAAGCAGACACTGTCCGCTTGGGTTTCAAGCGTGGCGACTCCGACCTCTTGACCGCCTACCACGCTTATACCACTTGGCGCAAAATCTGCACCACACCACACATGTCGGAGTTTCAATTCTGCAACAAGAACTTTCTTTCATCACAGAATCTGGGCAATATCGAAGATCTCAAAGCGCAGCTACTCAGCTCGCTCATAGATGCGGGTTTTGTACATCTTGGACCGGACGAGCGTACTGCTCTCAATCGAATGCGGCACAATACCAGGAATCGCAACTTCGTAGTGCTTCCACCACCGTACACAAAGTCCGATGAGAACGATGTACTTGCGTCTAGCGTAGTGGCCTGGTCATTCTATCCGAAGATCGTCAAGCAAGACGGCAAAGGCTGGAGGAACATCTCGAACAATCAATCCCTGGGCCTACATCCGACGAGTGTTAACAAGACGTCTCTCAACCCCGACGTCAAGTTTCTCTCCTTCTACAGCATCATGCAGGGTTCCTCTCGCTTCCCCAACGCGCAAGAGACCAGTCCGGTGGCCGAGATTCCGCTGTTGATGATGTGCGGCGAGGCGGTGTTCCACATGTATGCGGGTGTGGTGGTGGTTGATGGCAATCGACTGCGCTTGAAAGTTCGAGACTGGAGGACCATGGTCGTGCTGAAGGTCTTGCGGGCGAAGAGCAAGGAGGTCATGGCGAAGCTATTCCGCAATCCAGGTCGGGAGCTGGGAGATCGTCCGAGGAGATGGATGGAAATTCTGGAGAAGATCTTTGAGAAGCAGGGTGTCAAGGTCGCTGCTTTGTGGAGTTGAGCCGACCATGACCCAAGGCTAAGCGACGCTGTAGAGATACAGACAAAAATGGGCTAGATGTTCTTCATGAAATGACCTTTGAGATCGGTCCAAAACGCCACGCTCGACTTGTTGCTTCCCTCCCGCACGCTGGCAAATGCAAAACACTCGAAACTGCACCCGCATCCTCGATGAAAACGATTGAGGCTGTCCGATCCTTCACACAATGATCTCGTCAATTGCCGTCATTGCCATGCTCCCCGTCCTTCCAGTAACACTTGTTCGCATCCGGGTCGCAACCCCTCGCGCAACCATTCTTTTTGCAGTCCTCGTCACCCTTGTAATCCACATTGCAAGTGATGTCGTAGCAGTTGAATTGTGCGTCAAGATGCTGTAGATTTGTCTCAGCAACGTGATTCGATAACATGAATGGTGTGTGGTATGAATGACTTACGGTGCCGATCTGTGATTGGCGATGAAGTAAGCCGGCTTGAACGAAGCCGAGGGAAACGAGAGTCACGAGCACGGTGGCAGCAGAGAAGAACTGCATCGTTGCGACGGTGGACGACAATCGAGGTTGTGTGCGTCGTGAGAGGCCCTGTTCTGGATGATGGACTCGATGGTCTTTCACAGTCGTTGCGATTCTTGAAGACTGAAATATTCCGCGTGGAAGGCGTGAGGGAAAGAGCGACTTCAATGTTTGAACCGGAAAATTAGAGCATGTTTATCGCTGGTGGACCTAATACATGTAGTTTAGCGCAAAACTAGTAAACTTCCGCAACACCGGCCCTTGTTACCGGTTCATTGTACTATTCCGTTTATAGTATGCCGCTATAGTCTATTAGTTACGCCTTAGACTACTATAGTTAAAGGACTAACTAGTCGACTATTACTAGATGTAGCATAGTATCGTTATGCTTAGCGTATTAGTATATAGTTTACGTTAGAGTCGTAATCCGGTCGTAGTCGTAATCTAGTCGTAGTTGTTCGGTCGTACCTCTATATATAATACTATAGCTAGTAATACTAATACTAACCCTATAACGATCTAGTACTTTATAAATAGTAGCGTAAGTAGCGTATAGTAATAGGGCACTAAGATATTATCGTCGCCGCCGTAGATAACCGCTATAGCTACCGTTAGTATACCTATAGGCCTATATAGAGCCTACTAATCTATTACTAAGTAGAACAACTAGTACTAGCTTCTACCTTAATATCGTAACGATATAGATATAGCTATAGCTAAGTAGTAGTCTTACGGCTATAGTATATAAGTGCTATTACGCTAGAAGTAAGCTAACGGACTCGTAATACTAACCGCGCTACTAATTACTATTAGCTTAGACCCTCCGGTACTATTAAGTCCGTCGTAGAGGGTAGCTAGTAGTATTAGTAGTATTATAAGTAGTAATAGCTCGTTCGCGAATCTATCGGAAATAAGTAGATTATTATCTAACTACGTAATAGAGTCTATAGACCTATTAGCTCGTAAAGAGGTAGAGCTCTAGTTTATTAATAAGGATAAGGTAAGGGTACGGACAGTTAATAAGAGTAATATAAGACTAAGACTAGTAAAGAGAAGATATAGAATAAGCGTACCGTCTTTACCGACGAGCACCGGCTAGTTATTATAAAGGCGTTAATAAGCTACCGTAACATAGCTATTAAGGAGTAGTCGTTGCTCTACTTCTTTAGTATAGTAATAACCTATATTAGCCGGACAACTAATATTACGGTTACGGCGGACTACCCGGACGTAGGCTTAGTAGCCGGACGTATACTTCCTTCTAGAACGTAGATAGACATATAGAATTAGCTTTCTAATACTTATCTTCCGAACATATCGTCCGGACCTAATAATTAGTAGCTAAGAACGCTTCGATCTCGAATCTTATTTAAAAGGATATATACTACTCGGACGAATAAGTTTTAAGCCCTCTATAGAGAAGATACCGAACGCCGGATATACGACTAGGATCCCCGGTCGCATTCCTATAAGATAGCTCTTATGCTTATATAAATCTAAAGACCTTAAGAGAGATATATAAACAAATACTATTACCCTTAAACATTCTATATAAACTAACTATACGAGCGCTTCCGTACTTAGCTAGCTCCCTCGGACGAGGAGAGCGGACTCGTACGTCCCTTCTAAGGAACAACTATTTATACTACCCTCGGACCTCCTATAGGAACGCTATACTAAGCCTACCTAGTATAGCTATCTAGTAATCGTAGCTATCGGACGCGGACATTAAACTCGCGTACTACTTCCGTTACTTCGTAGGAAAAGAGAACTGTTCTTACCTTATTACTAAGAAGTTCCCGTATCTAGCCGTACTCGTAAGAGAAGTTACTCGGTTATACCCTATACCGAACTTATATATACCTACTAATATAATAAGGCTAGATAATATACCTAGTCTTAGCTTCCTAAATAACTAGGCGATCGATAAGTCGGAGGTAACCTACTTAGCGAAGATATTCGTCGCTAGTATAACTAAAGTAGGCATTACGCTATAGATAGACGTAGACGCCGACCTCTTAAGCGATACTACTACTACTATAGTCCTTTAACGCGAACTAGATAGTATTACCGGATCCGCTCTACTAGACCTCTTAAGTAATACTACTACTATTATAGTCCTTTAACGCGAACTAGACAGTATTACCGGACCCGAGCTACTATAAACTCTAGTCGTTCGCGAAACGGCTCTACCGAGAGCTAGACTAGTTATAGTAGTAGAACATAGAGTATAGAGAGCTTCGCGTAAACTTAGAAAACGCCTACTAGTTTAAACATAGGTACTAGTTAACTATAGACCGCTACGTAGGCCGAATACGCTAGCCCGACAGGCTTAATAGCGATTAGTTAGTCCGCGGCCGCGACTACCCTTTCGTTAGCTAACGCCCTTATAGTAATAGAACTAATTATTAGAGACGTCTACTCCGACTCCCTTACCTCTAAACTCTCCTAAGCTTCTAGCCGGAGAGGAACTAGAGGATCTCGTACCGGACGTATTAAACGTACCTAATATACTAATTATCCTATATAGACTAATACTAGAACTACTAATACTAATTATAGCTAACGACCGGGACGCGGACGTAGAGGAGATACCTTACCTATATATCCCTATTTAGCGCGACGCTCCTTAGTAGTACTAGTAAGCCTAACTAGACGCCTATTAGGGAAGGCTAAGGCATAGCCTAGCCCTAGGCCTTAGGTAAGGTTGTTAATAATA
>JYJE01005743.1:0-23695 GCA_000983655.1 Zymoseptoria brevis | reverse complement strand
TTGAGAGGCCTGGAGGCCTCTCTGTTCGTGTGGTGGCTGCGTTGGCATGATTTTTTCTCTTTACTTATATAAATAGACGTACGACTTAGTCGTATATCGCCCTATTTATTAGTCTATATAGTAGTCTATTTATTATCCTACTACTACGGTCTCTCTACTACTACGGTCTCTCTACTACTACGGTCTCTCTACTACTACGGTCCTCCTACTATTAGGATGTCTTACTCCCTCGCTCTTTATTCTCTAATAATTGTTCTTAAATCCTCCGTCTTTATAGTGTTCGTTAATCCTTATCCGGTAAGAGATTTAATATAGGCGTAATAATAGAAAGTCTAGGCGTAATAATAGAAAGTCTAGGTATAATAATAGGAAGTCTAGGTATAATAATAGGAAGCCTAGGTATAATAATAGGAAGTCTAGTAGCCTTAGTTCTAGTCTAATAGCCGTGTTCGCTAGATTTTCGTAGTTATGTCGGGTTCGTAAGTATTCGTAAGTGTTCGTATCGCGATATTAAGAGGATAAGGTTAGTAGGCGTAAGGTTAGCGTTTCGGTTAGCGTATCGGTAAGGGTAGGCTTTATACCTTCCGCTACTGTTTCGAGCCCTACTATCGCGACTCTTAATAACAAGACATAACGTATATATATACCCTAATACCTAGAAACGAATACCGCTTACTAGACTTTAGTATAGAATCGTATAGATAGAGGCACTAGATCGCGATACTAGACGGATAAAGACGCTAAAATAAGGAATAAAAGAGCACGATTTATAGATTTATAGCTTAGACTAAATATATACGCTTACGTATACGAAACATACTAGACATCTCTTACCGACCTATCCCGCTTTTAAGAAATTACTCCGACTATATTAATCTCCGCGACGAGTACGACGAGGACGTACCGGACTCTCCTCGAACTCCGACTTAACGAACGCGTTAATGTTACTAAGCTCTACTTCTATACGCCTAGTCTCTTATACTTTACGCGAAGGCGTACGTTTACGGCCGCTACTACGACGGACGGTAGTATTAGCGTTACGTATATTAGTCGCTACTATACTAGTAGTAGGCGTAGGTATTAAACCGGGCGACACTATAATCTTATCTTCGAGGCGCTAAAGCTAAGTCTCTCGCTCTAGTTCTAGATTACCTAACTTATCGGCCGGACGCTTATTAGCGGTACTAGAGGTTAGAGTAGTAGGACCGGTAGAAGGACCGGTAGTAGCGCTAGTATCGATAGTAAGGCCGGTCTTCTTACTAGTTCTACGACCTCTTAAACCTAATCCTCTACTACGAGGCCGACTACGCCCTCCCTTCGCTCGGCCCTTACCCTTAGTCTTACTACGGCCGCGATCTTTAGTCTCCTTAGTATAATCCTTATTACTATTATCTATAGCCGTATTAGTTAAGGCCTATCGAAGAAGGGTAGCTTCTAGCGCTAAGTTTCCTATATAGGTACTTAAGCCGCTTTAGCGCTCTTAAATAGTCTTCTATAGCTACGACGATCTAGGAGCTAGCTCGTCTTATAATCGTTTTTATAGCTCTTTAGCTACCTTCTTAGCTTCCTTTTTCCGCGCGTTGTCCTCGAGGAGAGCTTAATAGTAGAGATATATATTAGGAGCGATCTTCGTAATCTCCTTAGCTAGTAGACTTAATAGGATCTCTAATCTACGCTCGGTATTACCGTCCGTATACTACTTCGCGAACTCTAGAGCGATATCCTTTATATTATTAACCGACAACTCCTTATCGCCTACTCCCTACTTAAGGGAGGTATAGCGAATATAGCTATAGAGTTCCTATATATACTCGTTATCGATAATTAAGCTATATAGTAGAGGTGCTATTAGATTAGTAAAGTCTAAATCGGCGTCGTATAGGAATAAGGTACGATAGAACTCCGCGAAGATCTACTTTAGCTTTAGTATAAACACTACCTATTTAGAACTAGCTCGTAGAGCGCTCTTAGGCTTAGGTACAACTAGTAGCTCCTTATCCGACTCGATTAACTTTAATAACTCTAGATTATATATACTATAGTACGCTACGATGTTAATAGGCGCTAATTCGTACATCTTTATATACTCCTCGTAGTAGACGTTAGAGACTTCGCGAAAGTAGGTTATCTTAGGTAGATACTAGCTATTTAGGGATAAGCGGATAATCTTTAGTATATTATTACGCTATCCGATCTCCTACTTAGTCTAGTCCTTCTTCTACTCGTATGCGCTAGTGTCCTCCTCTTAGCCGCCGCCGCCCCCTTCGCCTCTAATACTAAGCTAGTCTAGATCTCTATCGACATCCTTACCTAGAAGGGTAGTATTACGTAGACTACTTAGCCGGGTTGTAGTATAAGGTAGAGCCCGCGCTAGCTCTATAGTATACGGAGTATCGATACGTCGACTATCTTACAGCACTATCGAATCGTAGTTAGATCCTTCTAGTAAACGACGCTATATATTATTAAGCTACTAAGGGTAGAACTATACGAAGTACCTATTTAGCCTAACTATATGTACGTATCGACTAGCCTTTTAATATATATCGTCGAAGTCCTTAGAGATTAGCAACTTCTATAGGACGACCTACTTAATATTACTAACGTTATAGCCGTAAGTAAGAGATAGCGTACTATTTATAATACGAATTATCGAATCCGGCTTCTTATACTCGTCGTACCGTAGATTCTAATTAAATAACGGTACTTAGGCGGTATAGAAGTAGACGATATTAATTATATCGAACCGGCTACCTCCGCCGGATTAATATTTAGGGACTCTAGTAGCGTTGCCCTTAGTTAGATTAATTAGCTAAGTACGTAGGACTATAGTTATGTTCTCGATATAGGTACGACTATCCTCGAAGTTTAGCGTCTTCTCGATATTCTCGGGGGTTACGGCGTTAGTTACTAGATCGACTACGTACTTTAGTTCGAAGTATAATATATCGTAATTACCGAGCTTATCCTTAGGGATAGGCTTAAGGAGGTAGCTAATATCGGTACGGTCGATACTAGCCTAGATAACCTCGGTTATAAATACCTATTTACTAATTTTACGGAAACCTCCGTTAGTTAAGACGTTCTCTCGAGTATCCTCGGAGCATATCGCTAAAGTACCTAGCTATATAGTATCCTATAGTACTAATCTACGCTAGATATATACCTACGAGAATTCTTTACGGAAGTTCTTACCCTATTTATCGATTAAATAGTACTTATCGAGAGCGAACATACTAATACTATCGCCTATCTCCTTTATAAGCTCCTAGAACTCTTTAGTAGCTATCTGTTTAGGGCTAGTAGCGATAAGGCTATATTTGCCGGTACGTAGCTTACTATATAGCTTAGGATTAAGCTTCTTCGACTCGGTAGTAATTAACATATACTAAACAAGATCTAATTCTACGTTAAGTATAGTGCGCTCGATATCTACCTTCTACTCCTCGCTAATACGATTTAGAGGGATTACCTAGACGACTATTATGCCGGTTAGAAAGTAGTAGGCCTAATATAGTAGACTCTTACTAGTACTCGTACTAGCTAGCGTAAGAACGTCCTTCTTAGAGAAGATAAGGGTGTACCTATATAGAGGGTTAGCTTATACGCCTTAGGACGTACGCCTCTTAAGGACATGCGCCTTAAGGATATACGCCTTAGAAATATATACAACGTATCGACCTAGAACTTAGACGGCTAGAAACCCTTACCTAGATATAGTAGATTAAGTATAACTTCGAGTCCCTCCCGTACGATACGCTTCTAGTATAGGATAGTATAGATACTATTACCGGCATTATATACTAGTATCTGAATCTGCTCGAGTGTTATGTCTTTAATCTCTACGCATTAATCCTCGAAGTGCTTAGACTATATATCGGCTAGCGTATCCTTAGCTAGTAGTGTCGGCTTGTCTTCTAGAAACCTCTACTAGGATACTACGCGACTAATTGCTAGTCGACCTAGGATCCTTACTATAGGCGGCAGGATGTTCTTCTCTTTCTCCTTCTTAGTAGCGGGCTTCCTACTCTTAGTATTAGAAGGGCCGGCCTTAGCTTCGGCATCTCTCTTATCTTTACGCCGCTACTTAGCCGACTTTATAGCACCGGTATCTACTATATCGAGTGTTAGATACGCTATTAGATGCGCTATTAGATACGCTGTTAGATACGCTATTAGATACGCTATTAGATACGCTATTAGATGCGCTATTAGATACGCTATTAGTTACGCTCGATAGTAGATAGTAGATAGTAGAAGGGAAGAAGGTAGAGGGTAGAAGGGAAGAAGGGAGAGAGGGTCGACGTAGAAGAACGGTTACTAGTAAATTAAAGAAGGCCTAAGGAGAGAAATAGTAGGGCGGGTAACGTTTATAGTATACTATAGGTAAATATAGGAAGCATCTAGTCTATACTAGGTAGATCGTTTCTATTATTACCTAGATCGTATAATAATAGAAAGTTATAACCCGGCGAGGAATACGAAGGACCTAGACTAGACTCTTCTATTTAAACTACCGGACTTCGATAACATTCCGGCTACGGCTTACGATTAGGTCCGCGTACTACCGCCGCCGCCGCTACTAACGAGGAGGCCGACGACGACGACGAAGACGAGTAGATAGAACAATTATAATAGGCTTAATCGATTTATCCTCGCCCTAGATTAGAAGGTTAGCAACGTCCTACTAAAGCGATTTACGACTTTCTATTATTACTAAATTTATATAATATTAAAAAGTCTTAGATTACGACGCTAGGACATAAAGAATTCGATACGTACGACTACTACGGGTAGCCCGCGTACGCTAACTACTACGAAGAAGCATTCCGCTATTTAACTATAAACTAGGACTATACTACTAGTTCTTAGCCTCCTTCCTTAACGGCCGTATTATTTAATACTAATGTCCTCGAGGGAAGAAGCCTACTAAGAGGGTCGCTATAGTAGTAGACCTTTACGACTCGGATCGAGAGCGGATCTAGACTCTTTTAACGACTACTACGACTACTATAACTACTACGATAAAGACGATAACGACGACAACGATAACGACGACGGCGAAGAAGAAGAAGAAGGAGAAGGCTACTATAGTAGTAAACCTTTACGACTCGGATTAAGAGCGAATCTAGGCTCTTTCGACGACGACGACGACGACGACGAGGAGAAGGAGAACAAGAAGAAGGCCGCTATAGTAGTAGACCTTTGCGACGCGGACTAAGAGTAAATCTAGACTTAGAAGGTTACCCTTACCGGCCTATAAACGCCCTACCCTAGCTTTTCTAGTACAATTTAGTAACTTAGTAACCTCCTAGCTTTACGATTTATAACTTTCTATTATTACTAGATTCGTATAATAATAGAAAGTTATTAGTCGAGTCGCTAGGATGCTTAGTTATTAACTTAGTTTTTTTTTTTTAGTAGACGGATCTAGTATATCGATCGAGGGCTAGATTAACTACTTCCTAACGCCGTATAGATAAGCTCGAAATAGGGATAAATAGAGCGTCTTCGGATAAGGCAGCTCGTACGGTTTGTTACTAGATTAGTAGTATAGTGTTAGTATAGTAAATCGTAGTATATAGTACTATTTAACCTTAAATACGATAATCTTTTTAATATAGATGTTTATAATTTATTATTTCCTAGCCTCTATAGATATAATCTTAAAAATTAGTATATTATAATCGTCGTAGAAAACTATATAACTAAGGCTACATTCTAGTATACTCGGGGTATTAGGTGTTTTAGTATTTCTATATATATAGTATTCTCGTAAGCCGGATATATAAGATTCCTACGAATATTCCTTAGGCGCTCCGCTATAGAGTCTAAGCTAGCCCTATATATTAGAGTAGGAAGGTAGTAGTAGTAGAAGGAAGGTAGTAGTAGTAGTAGAAGGAAGTTATTAGATCCGGTAATTCTTAACGTTACGTAGTAACGTAATAAGCTAGTAAGGACTCGAAAGTAGAGCGCCTAAATAGGAGGTAGGCCTATCGTACGAATATAATAAACTCCTATTACTACGAACGATTATAGTATTATACTCTTCGGCATCGATACTACGAACGCCTACCTAGTATTCCTATAGTATTATTACGTATAGTAGTATAAGATGCCTTATACGTAACGTAGTATACGTTTAAAACGGCGTGTCCGTACGCTAGTAGGATAGCGTAAGATAGCGTATAGCTATATTAGTAGTCGATGTAGAGGACAGTATAAGTTTAAGCAACTTAGTAGGGTACGCTAGTAGACCGTCGGGTACGTTATATTATATTAGTAGAGTATAATACTTCTAAGCTATACGAAGTAGTCCTTCTCGTCCCGTAGTATAATCCTTACAACTTAATATACCCTATTTTAACGCGCGCTAGTCTATAACCTCCTTAATATATACGAAGTTAAATAATACGTAAGGTATTACAAATTATTAAGGCGAAGGGGGTAGCTATAATAGCGATGTAGCTTAGAAGTCTATCTCTATAGATTAAGACTTAAAACTAGGTAGACGATTAGACGATGCTAGTAGAACGAATATAAGCTATATATAGTACGGACGTTATATATATACCGTTCTAGGTAGGGATCGATACTACGACTAAGGCCGTAATCGGCTATCTATTACTCCTACGTAGTAGCGGATACTTCTAATAAAGACGTCTACCTTTCCTCGCGTTATCGGGTTAAGTATTATTATTAAATTACTAAAGCCTAGTCTTCTACTACGAGGGTTACGAGTCGATACGCTCTCTACCCTAAAAGGTCGGTACGATGTCTACTACCGACGTAAAAGTAATCTAAGCTCCCTTAGTATCTATCCTTAGCACTAATGCCGAAGGGCTATAAGACCGACATCTCGAGAAGCGTATTTAGCTAGCCGGATACTCGACTTATTACCTATTTAGTTAAACTTCTTCGAACCGACCTTAGTTTAAGGCCTTCTTAGACCTATAGACTATACCGGATCTTCTACTTAGACTATATACCTAACTAGGAGCACCGGATGTTCTATAGCTAGGGGTCCTATATATATTTATACGGCGGTGCCATAAGTGCTAGATTACTAACTATTACTTAAACTCTAGCGCAAAACTAGTTTTACTTTTGCCTTACCTAGGTTCGAGACTTAAAGTATAGAATTACCGCACCCTAGAACTAGTTACCTAAACACTTAAGGCACGCTATATTAAAATACGACAATGGCTAGATGCTGCCTAGCCGCTTAAGATCGATCTGCGTCTTTTGCCGATTCTGGGAGCGCTGTACACCATCAGTCTGATTGACAGGAACAACATCTCCGTGGCGAGGATTTCGGGACGCCGAGGCATCGATCGTTGAATCCGAGCTGCTCGTCCATAGGTCGCCGAAGTGGCCATTTCGCTGAGAAATTATGTCCATTGGCGAACTTGATGTATGCCTCGAGATTCGGGTCGCGGCCGAGATACTCCCTCAACAGCTCTGCAGGATCTCTCGCACCACCGTACTGCAAGACTTGCGTGCGGTAACGCATGCCCTCATCGCTGTTAAATGGATCGGCCGCGAATTTGGTGAAGTACACGTCCATTGCGTAGGTCTAGGTGTACAGGCTGCCTCCGTACTGGTTAAAGTAGGTCGTAAAGCTGAGTGCGGGATAGCCCCATCTATTTCCCTGTCCCAGATCGGAGGGGTCCGCGAGCCCGGTCAAGTTGCGAAAGTTGTCGTTGAAAATCGCGACATAGTCCGTGCTGTTGATCTCTTCGATACTCGTGGCTTGGAACACCTGTTGATCGTTGGTGGAGAAGGCAACCTGGCGCATCTGGTCGAGAGATCTGCGGACGGTGCTGGTGTTGACCACATTGGCGGCTATGTCATCAGGCAGGGTCGCTGGGGGTAGAGGAGCATTTGGGTCCGATTGCTCTTTTCTCCATGCTTCGGCAGCTTGCGGCGATAAGGATGACCTAAAGTGGATCGCGAAAGAATTAGCACCGTCGAGCACCGCGCCAGAAGCTGTCAAGATATGCTGGTGCCATGCTTGCAAGGCCTTTTAGTACCCTGCTTCGACTTACCAATGCCTAGCGATACGTTTGACCGCTTCCGGGTTACGCGGATAGTTCTCCATGAACTGCGCCGGGAACTTGTTGATCGTCAGACTCTTCTAGCATCTTTGCAGGTTGTACAGCAAAGCCTCTTACCTCTACGAAGTAAACTGGAACGCCGTTAGTACCGTGCGTACGCCGTATATGGAGAGAAGGGCTGGGATCGTAAAGTTGACCGGGAAGTACTCCTTGATCTTGTCCACGTTGACATTGTAGAGATTTTCTCTTTCGAGTTCCAGATAGATGTAACCGTCCCATTGGTAAGCGATGTCCCTTTCGCCCACGAGACTGACGGCGGTCGTGTCGTTCTGCTTTGTCTGAGCAATATCTGCCACGTCGCGCTCGGTGTGGGAGGCGATATTGGTGCGGATTTCTTCCAAAAACGCATTCACCCTGGTGTGGTTCTGTGCGATGTTGACAGCCAGGCTGCATATGAATCAGAAGTCGTTTGCTTTCAGCGTTTGGAAAATGAACTTACGCATAGTCTGCATATGAAGTATAGTTGTAGAACTGTGCGATTTGTAATTGCAGCTTGACGTACTCTTCCAAAATCGGCTCGTTCTCCGGTGCAATTCGAGACTGCGCAAGAAATAAGGTGTATCTCGTTGTTGCGTTCACAGCGCTAGTCGTTACTGCGACGTATATCGAGTAAGCATTGGCGTCGAAAGACAGCTTTCCGGCGTTCCCTCCAGTGGCATCTGTCTTGTCGAAAGTGTTGAGAAGTTCCATCGGCACACCCTCAAGCTCTTCAGCCGTGAAGTATACAGGTGCCGGAGCATTGGCGTTTTCTTCAAACTTGCTCGCAGCGTCACCGACGCGGCCTCCCAAGTCGTGGATGTAATCACGCTGGGTGGGCGAAAGTGTGAGATCGGAAAATGAGCCCCAGAGGTTTGATAGAACGATTTGCTGTTCTTCACTCAGTTCCGTGTCGTTCACGTTTGCCTGGTAGACCGTATCCACAAGCTGAAAAAGCTTTTCGTTGGCATAAATTTCGACATAGGCGGCCGAGAGGTTCGCTTGGACTTCATTCGCGGCTACCGTGACGTCTTTCTTGTTTGATTAAGCGTAGGCATAGAGCGGATATAACAGAGCCAAGTTGATGTTGTCGGTCTGCATGTACGGGAGAACCACATTTTCGAATGTTGCACTGCCGGTGGCGACACTTGCCAGAATATTCTGAGCTGTTGTCTGCGCGTTCGCAATGAACTCGATTCCTATCTGATTCATAGATTCGGCCGTATCGTTTCCACACAAATGGAGCCTGTGGAGGTCTCTGAAGTCCCGAAGAGAGAGTATCAACGTCTCGGCGAGTCTGCTCGTGGGGATGAGGTAAACCAGCGCCGTGGCCGAGCTGGACCAAAGCAGAGATCTGAAAGAGTGTTATCGGCGGAAGGAGCGTCGGTGAGAAGCGCGTCGGTGGTTAACAGGAACGGTTCCTTCGGACCGAAGCGTCAGTGAAGAACGAGCATCAGTGAGGAAAGAGCAAGCAGCGAGGGAAGGGGGGCGCATAATAAGCAAATAATCAATATCGGATGCCCTGACAAACAAAACTCTACGTTTTCAATCTCCTCCACTGGACTGGAGTGCCGTGGTGTCTCTCAAGGCCGCTGTAAACACTAATAAGATCGTCTCGTGCTGTTCCAGGTCCGGTCACGAAGACCGCCCAATTGATTCGGTAGAATACGCAGGGGTCCATGTCGTTCATCAAAGTGGCTTGAGAAATGTAAGCGGCTGGCGTGTTCATACCCGAGAGTTCCTGGTATGGCGCAATGTTCCAGTCTTGCGGCCTTCCAGTCTTGATCCCTGATTCCAGTTCCAACTTCCTGCAGGTCCAATTGGCGGTGCTCACCCTGCGTAACTCGATTGAGCCAGGGCACAAATGCAGAGACACTTGCGCAGGAGCATACGCGCCAAAGATGTGGCTGCGGCCGATAAAATCTGAAAGCCCAGAACTCTGGCTTCCTATTCAACGTAAGCCAGCGACGTTGTTCTCTTGATCTCCAGAAAAGGCGTAATGCGAGTGCTTGCGGATCTCCGCACCCTTGTAGTAGAAGACGAAGGGAATCGCGCAACACGCCAACGCGATGAATGCCAGCAATGTGCTCGCCCACTGATCGCCCAGACGGTGGTACATTTGGATCGTGAATAGCACGACGGCCGCTCCCCAGAACGACCGTAAGAATGTCTTTGCCGCGAGCGCCGACGCTGCTTGATGTTGATAGGAGTCAACGAGATAGTTGTTGCACCTAGAACAGAAGGACGGAAGGGTCAGCAGTGCTTCGGACACAAATGGTACAAGGGCAGGCTGAGACCCGCTAGCATAGCCCGAGAGACAATCTCGGGTAGCTGCAGGCCTTCTGCCCTTGGGTGCTTACGAGTTGTAGAGAAAGATGAAACCGAAGCCGACGGCCCACCCACCCAGCGCGGGACCGGACCAGTGCAAGTGAGGATACGAAGTCCAAGCAAAGACGAACAGTCCGATCGGTATGAACCAGCAGGAGAACATCATCGGAATCAGTCTCGCCTCCGCGGGCGGCTTGCCGTGGTGTCTGTCCACGAGCTGGAGGTAATGCTTGTTCACCAGCGGAGCGCAAGCGGCGCTCATGAGCACCCCGACCGCAACAGGGATGAACATCAATCCGGTGGTGGAAGCGGAGTACCCTTTTCCTTCTTGGTAGACGATTGGGTAGGCAATGAAGAACATGTAAAGCAAGCCGTAGAGTACGGACATGTACAGCGACAGGAAAAAGACAATGAGCTCCTGGAACAGCAGCTGGAAAGGTCGAAGGAGGAATACCTTCAGGCGTTCGTTGAGGGGTCGCTTGTCCAGGTCTTGTTCCGTGACGAACTTCCAATCGCCAGTTTCTTTGCGCATCTTCTCTGCTCGGCGGGCGAGGATCTCGGGAGCGTAGGTCTCTGGCACGGTGAAGGTGATGAGTATGTAGCAGAATGCAGAGAGAATGAGTTGCATCCAGTATAGCCAGCGCCAGCCGAGATTGTCCGCGATGAACCCTCCTGCAAGGGGCCCGATGGCTGGTCCAATGAAGGGCGCCGCGCTGAAGACAGCCATGGGCACGCCGCGCTCGTTGGGGTTCCAGAGATCGGCGAGCGTGCCGCCGACGAGCGTCATTGGCGCAGAGAACATGATGCCGTCGATGGCGCGGCAGACGAGGAGTGTCTCGATGTTGGGAGCGACTGCGCAGGGTATGATAAACACCACGGCGAGGAGCAGTGTGCTGATGTAGATCTTCTGACGGCCAAGGATTTCCGATAATGGCGCGAAGGCCATGGGCCCGATGCCGAATCCAACAACGAACAGCGAGATGGCTAGCAGAGAGACCTCCTCGCTCACTCCGAATGCCTTTGCTGGTGAGGCCACGTCGGCAGTAATGACCGCACTGTCGAATGCAACAGCGAAGCAGGTGATGGCCACGATTAGCGTGCACCACCACTTGTAGGCTCGAGAGAAGTTTTTAGGGTTGGCGGGATCATTGATTTCAAAGGTTACGAGCTCGTAACGCTCAGTACGGCCAGTTTTGTTCGATTGCACGGGTCGGAGGCCTCCGGTCACTTCGGTAGTGTATTCTTCCATGCGTGCTTCTGCTGTCAGGGTTCTGTAGGGCAGGGTGAGCACATCCACGTCGTCTTGGTTGGCTCCATGGCTGGGAAGTGTTGCCTCTGTCCTCTCTAGTGCAATCGATGATGTTCTGCTGGTGCTCTCCGAGGTTGAGTCGTCCTTCTCTGGTAGTATGGCGGGTGTCATCTTCGCGTAGGGCTAATGGACAAGTGAAATGGGATCGGGGTGTGAAAAGACCGACTTCCTACCTTGATCGCCTATTTACATTGCGCCAGCTCCAGAAGCTGCAAAATTTCGCGGACGACGTCCGCATTCTCGCCGCTGATGCGCCGCAATATCGTGAGAAGAATATTCAAGTCGTTGTCGAAAGTCGGCATGATCCGAGAGTCCTCCGAGCAAGGGCCCTGCAAGGAAGTCATGATGGATCTCGGGCATGTCCGGCAGAATTTTCAGAAGAACGTCGCGGACGCGGATCGCGAACATGAAAGAAGCGAACTGCGAGCAGGAAATCGAGGTCTCCGTGCTGTTGTGCTGGTGTTCTGTGCAGGAGTCGAGTCCAGCAAAAACGGCGAATAATTCGCAGGCCAGACGGGAGCGTCATCGTCGTCGACTTGAGTACTGTCGATAAGGCTCGCCTCCATTGTGTCGTAATGAACAATGCAGATGGAAACCATTCGTGGAATGAGTGCTGTGCATGGCGAAAGAAGATGTCAATCGAAGTCACAGCAGGAATGGAAGCTTGTTGAAATCGTTACCTTCCTACCTCAGGCCTGACTATGATGACTAAGTCGACGAGACTCCCTTCATGCGTCCCGTCTTCGGTCACCATGGTATCGTCAGGTGTGCTTTTGCGCACCTCGAGTGCTCAGTCGTGCTCCTCGAGTCCTCGCAAGGAGCACTTCAAGTGCGTTGAGGCGAAGCTCGTGCCAATCGACCAGGTTGCGACAGACGTGACGTCGTATCAGCATCGATCGTGAGTCGATGCCGCATGCCGCCGGGATCGGAAGGCCTGCCAAGTCGCGGAGAATTGTCTACGCCTGCCAGAAGGAGCAATTGATGAACAAAGTGGGTCGATGATTCGATATTCCCCTGATCGTCCAGAATTCGACGTGCTGCGCGACTCAAGTCCATCATCAGTTGTAACCGAGCTGTGGAGCGACCACTCCCGTGTCCGTTTGGCGGCCAACAACATCGCAAAGGCCTCCAAAATCCATGTCGAAAGTGGTTGGAGATGATGATATGGACATGGATCAGATGGCGCGAGACAAGGGATGCGCAATGAAAATGTCCAGGAAGAACAGACGATGACTCAGTATTGCAGGGCGCCGGACAAGGAGCTGGAGAATAGACCACGGACCGCATCGTCGTTGTCGTCTTTGCGCGAGGAGCAGTGCAGTTCGCAAATAGTGACCACGCTGCACCAAGGCGTCCTCTGCAGTTCTGGAAGAAAAGCAGGATAAACGTCCAAGTAGCTCGGAACGATAGGGCACGGAGCTCACCCCAGCCGAGGATGTTCGACGTGGCCGGCGACATGCATACTCCTCAACACAGCCGAACGAATTGCGAACCCTCAAACATGCCCCACCCTGCACGCATCCCATCCATCCCCATGTCCGTCGTCTCACCTTCACGCACCTCCTCCTTTCTCGTCACACATTCCACGAGTCACGTCAATCCGCTTCGCACCCGAGCAGCATGAACCTGGACAAGCACCGGCATCAGGCGTGTGCGCGCTCCCTCTCAGCTCTCAGCGGCGCTCCGCTCTCACCGTATTCGTGTCCAGCAGGTTCCCATATGAACGATGCACTGCCCTTGCCCCCCTCGCACGTCCTTCCCACAACCTTCTTCTCTTTGCTGCCCAACGCCCAACGGCCTCTCTTCTTCACAGAACTACTCCTGCTGCCTCATACCTTCTTCACATCTCTCCTGTTACCACCATTTGCCTGCAAAAGACGTCGCACAAACCGCTGCTCGTCTTTCGGACTGTTCCGTGATATCACTGCCAGAGGAGATTCACTTGACAAAGGCGCTACCTGCTGCCCTTTGGGAAAACGGACCAGACCATTTTATCCAGGATGACATTGCGCAACCGCGAGGAACACTTGGCCGCCAGGTACTTTTTTCTTCATACTGTCTACATTGCGATTTGCTTGTCTTGCTTGGGAGACGTCGATGGTCGATGTTATATGCAGCGTCTTGACCGTCGTCGTCGCCTTTTCCTGTTTTTGCGCTGCGTTGTTTTTTACCTGCCATTGGATCGACATGCCCATGTCAGGACGGATCTGCCAGCCGGCTTCTTCCAGATGATGCATGCCACTGCCACTTCGGATTGGATATACTGTCCACGGAAGCCTCTCATCGTCCGGATTTAACATGAGCTTGGCACGATTTCACTCACTCAGACGTTGTGTTTGATGTCTCGTCGCTCTATAAGACGGGCAAAGTCTGGTTGTCCTTTTATTGCCTGTTCGAGCTACCGCTTCCATGATCTCAGCCGAGATGGACTTCCATGCCCAAGGACTTTCGAGGCTCTACGGAACACGCCGACCTGTCTGACTTCAGCCTTGTGTGACCCTTTGTCTCGTCTATGACTCCCACACTCCAGCTGAACAGGCCCTCCACTGGTATTGTTCGGATGGTCGCCGCGATCCTCTTTTCCCAGGCTGGATCAGGCCCATGGTCATGGCGCTCATATTGTCTGATACTGGCCATCATGCGGTGTCAGGTCTCCCGTCAATCACACCGTTGATTTTTCAATCCACGGGAAGCACGCTGTGCACACTGCCTTTCAACTTCAGCCCGCAGACTCTCCCATGTTCGGCCATTGGACGCTGGTCTTCTTTTTTGCATTTTGTTTCCCTTTTGTTCATGCATCGCGTTGTCTATCGCATCCCACGTTCGAAGTTTGAACTGACGTAAAATCGTGTCCAGCGAGGAGTTCTCTCCTTACAACCAGCCCGGCTCATTTCTTTTCTCCCACCCTTCGGAAGTAAAGTATTGGTGCCAATCGATCCCGTTCCAGGACGGACTCCCATTGACTCCGCCGGACACTGCCTCGGATTGTGCCAATTCGGAGTACGCAGAGATGAACCCATCATGGAGTCAGACGACTATGCCAGATGAAACATGGTCCACAGAAACCGCACAGGACAACAGCGTCATGGCACAGGGCGTTGCCAGTGAATGGAACCACCGTGGTGCTACCGTCACTTCTCAAGACTTGCAAGCCTTGAACGCCTCCGCCTGGTTGCAAGCTTCCCAGGGACCTGTAGATTTGGGCTTGTCGCCTGTCCTGAGCCATGAGAGCCAGAGCACGCACACCCTGAATTCTTTGTCGGAGCCAGATACGCCGTTGCTGCCGCCTGGCTTGGATTTGTCCTTCATCAGCGATGCCGCTTGGAATCCATCCGGTCCAGTGACATACTCTTCCACCCATAAAGGACCACGGGACTTTTCCACCGGCTTGGTCTCTCCTCCACAGACTGTGCTTGACGGATTGCCAGCGGAACATGTTCATCAGAGTTACCATTCTGCCTCGTCTTTCGTGTGCGGCCCGCCACAACAGATGTATTTCTACCCGAGTGCCAACGTCCATAAATCAGGGAGTGTTGCTTCGGACCAAACCCCAAGCCAAGGAAGGACAATGCTTCCACGCACGGATGTCCAATCCGGACCAGCTCCACAGTTCCACGGACAGTACCGCGCTCTTCAGCCTCATCTGACAGGCTCTGAAGTCACGCGCCCTACAGCCAGAGTAAGTAGTGCCTCAGGACGCCCAAAGGAAGCCGTAGTGTTCAGACCAGCCTCCAACCACTCCGCGGGATATGCGGATCCACCCAGAGGTTCTCCCAATGGACAGGTCCGCGCACCATGTTCGGACGTTGCTTCTGTGCCCTACTTTGTGGACTCTACCAGCCAGGATTTCAGCAACTTTATCCGGTATGACCAGGAAGAGCCTGTGTCTGCTGAGAGCATGAGGTTAGATAGCCGTATCGAAGTCACCAAAGCGAGATCTAACGTGGCCCCTAGACTGCCTAGCAGCTGTGGCTCTGTGACGGCGCCATCGCCTGCGACAGCAACGGCTCCCTCGATTCCCATTGATGGTCCCATGCCATATCCTGCCATGTCCTCTGGAGTGCCCAGTGTCTCCACTGAGACCGACGAGGGTCGTCACAGGAACCATCCACTTTACAGCGAAGGACCTTGCGCTGATGGCCTCTACCACTGCCCGTTCGCCAGCGACCCAAGCTGCCAGCACAAGCCCACCAAGCTGAAGTGCAACTATGAGTACGACCACATGAATCGAAAGCGCCATATGACGGGTTGACTAACATTCATTTTCGCAGCAAATTCGTCGACTCGCACCTCAAACCTTTCCGCTGCAAGCACGAGTCCTGCTCCAAGCAAGAGTTCTCGTCGACCGCCTGCCTTCTTCGCCACGAAAGAGAAGCTCACGGGATGCACGGCCACGGCGATCGTCCACACCTTTGCTTCTACGCCGGCTGCGAGCGCGGTATTCCCGGCAATGGGTTCCCAAGACGCTACAACCTGTTCGACCACATGAAGCGCGTGCACGACCACAAAGAGGAGTTGTCAGCACATGATAAAGGAACACCCGACTCTCAACGTTCGCGTAAGCCAGCCAGCCGAAAGCGCAAGTCGAGCAGTCCAGCCGATGAGGCGCCCGCGGCTCAGCGCTTGAAGACGCAGGCCGTGCAGGAACACGCACCAATGATGGCAGTCTCGCCCGCTGCCTTTCCCCACCAGCCCATGTCTGCCAGTCCGGAACTGGTCTCTTCCGCCGCCTACCACCAGCGGATGCCATCCGACCCTCACCACACCCGCCAGCGGATTTTGTACTCTCAGTGGGCCAACCAGAGGGAATTGCTCGAGTTCCAGATGTCTGCCGTCCGCAGTCCGGATGACGAGGCTAATCTCCAGCGCTTGTCGCAGAACATTGAGGAGTTGAGACGATTGTCTCAGCAGGCTCGATTGGGCTGAATGAGTGATGAATGAGATGGGATGTGTCGATGGTGAGTTCTGACTGACGCGTGGATCGTGGTTGGATCTTTGCTGATTGTTTCAGACACTTTCCTTCAGGATATTGCATTCAAAGTTACCAGAGGATACTCATGTTCCCATGAGACAATTCGGACCTTCCATTGGACCATCAGCTCCATGGACAGAGATGTCCGTTTACCTGGCATCCACACCATCCATCGGACTACCATGCCATGGCATCGAGGCGACATATTGGAAAGCCAGCCTCATCACCCATGCCACTGAACCGTGAAGCCAAAGGTCCTTGCCATCCGCGAAAATGAAACATCCCTGGGAGTCCCGCACGGAATGGAAGGCGCCGTGCGCCTGCGCACTCTAGTCAGAGAGCTATCGGATATCTGCCGGATGCTGATTGCTCTGGTAAAGTCTGTTAGAAGCCGTCATGTGTGCGGCTGAAGATTGAGATGTGTGGAAGAGGTTGCGAGTTGAGCTGGGCAGACTGAGTTCGAGAATGAAGTGAGCAGAGGAATTGGATATATGGAATATAGAGAATAATTAGGGACTGGGTGGAATCAAAAATGGAAGGATGTCTGATTTGCTTTGAGTAGCTCCACTCGCCTTCTGGCAAGACGCCGTCGCTTTCGTAAAGTGGATGGTGTTACTCATTTGACTTCTATTCAGGGAAGCGCGTAGGTTTAACGCAGAGGAGGCCGCGCGCCCGTCAAAGGGGCGGTGGTGGCATGGCCAAGTCTTTCGTAGCTTTGTCGGGTCATTGCTATGTCAGGTCGACGCTACGACAGGCTCTGTGTTGTGCGATGGATATGTAATGTCTGATGGAGCCGGGCTCCTCCATTCGGCGAGTCCGATCACATCTTCAGCATCAAAGGCCGCGCAGCCTCATGACATCCAGGTGTAGATGTGGCATGCACCCCGACCAACGGCAAGGTTCAACGAAGACGTTCTCGCTCTCGCCCAGCCACTCGCGGTAGAAGCCATGCCATTCCCCTTTCATGGTGCGTCGCTCGGGATCAGTGGAGACCACGATCCTCATCGCTTCGTCCAGCGAACATCGGAATGCGGCCTGTGTAGATCCAAGTCCATCGACTTCTTCCCTGAAGATACCTCTCTCTATGTCTGGGACACATTCGTGCCGTAACGCATCGTCTTCTTGACGCCACGCAATGACGACGCCCCGATCGCTCAAAGGAGGGCCATCGATGCTGTGCTCCTCATACTCCATGCGTACAATGATCACACATTGGCGAAAGGTAGGTCTCAACTCGTACTGCGCAAGTGGCAGATGTAGCCGACTCTCAGTGGTGCAAAACTGATTTCGACGGGGCACTTCGTCAGGTAGCTTGGGGATCTCCTCGTCCAGTGTTGAATCGAATGCCTCATGGAAGTCTAGAATCTCCTTGACTGATGCAGGACTTGAGTCCGCTCTGGCTTGAAACTTCATCAGGAAGCAAAAGAAGCTCTCTGTGCGGATGATGTTAGCTCAGCCGTGAGACTCCCATTGCATTTGTGCTACACAAGGACAGATTTATGAGCACTCACCGTGGCTAATGTCAGTATCTTCGGCTCTGGTGGGGTACCAGCGACAATACAGCTTGTCATAAAGCTGCTCTTTCCCATATCCGCAGTTGCTAACCTTGGCGACAAGGCAGACGGCACAATCTTTGAAGCAGAATGGCGACAGTCTTCGGGTGTCAACTCTCCAAGGCGCTTCGCCGGTAGGTATCGGTAATTATTCCGTGGCGCCCAGTTGAGCGAGCGCCCAGAGGTATACTCGGGACTGTCATCTGCGCTGTCTGTTGGAGGGAGGACTTTACACGGAAGCTTGAATCTGACCAGTTCTTTGTCCCGGTGCGTAGTGTCAGCATAATCTCGAGGATTTGTGTCGCTGTCAGGCCGTGGCCCTTATATTGCCAGGTCGAATATTCAAGAGGAGGGTTGAGACTGGGTCTCACGGCGGTTTATCTAGGTAACATGCTGCTGCCTGTACCTTTATGCTCTCCTCTGGCGCTAAGCATCTCCTGAGGCATGTTGCTCGTTCAAAGGCGTGTTGCGAACAAGCGTACTGGAGTGAAATACTTGAGCTACCGTACGCTTGCGAGCGAGGTCTTGGGAGCGAGGTCAAGGAGAAGAACAAGTCATGAAATGTGTCACTCCCTTTCCGTCTCCATCTTTTGTCTATTCCCTTCACATCTTCCAAGTCCGACATTACTTCCGCATTCCCCATTCTCCACCCTCTCACCTTCCTCCATCCCGACAGCTAAACTAAGGTACACAACCCCCTTGGCAAACGCCCGCACTCGCCTGGCAAAGGCACGCAAGCCCGCCTCGGTGTCGATTTGCGTGATAATATCCCTGGATGGACGTGCCGCGGACCACGCAGCAGCGACTAGGCGAGTTAGCAGGTGTCTTGAACGTTTGGCACCTAGATGTCCTCTGTGCCTTGGACGCCTGCTTGCTTACCATTGGTGTTCGCAGTACGGAATAAATGGATCGGGATCGCTAGGATAATCGTGGCTACCTGGATTGGTGTTTCCTGATCCGGCTACGGCCAGAGCGGAGGGAAGGAAGCCCGCGAGGAGGGCTATAAAGACGGTGAGGTTGGAGCGCATTGTGGCGTGGTGGCGAGGTGTGTTGTGTTGTGTTTTGCCGATGTCGTCGTCGATGTCGATGTCGTCGTCGATCTTGTTCTTGCTAGTGCTTTCGTCGGTGCTGAGGAAACAGTCAAAGAGGAGACGAGGAACCAGTGAGCACTATATATACCGCCCGTCGACGCCAGTTTTTAGGCCGTCTACGAGCGAGCGTTGGTTCGGAAGCAGTCGGAGAGCACTGCAGGGAGCTCGCTGCTATTCTTGTTGTATAGAAGGGGGGTCGCTCGTGTGCACGGTCGCTCACGTGCACGGTCGCAATTAGAGAATCCTTCCACCTCTACTACTACTTCTATAGCTAATAATGTTATAACTACCAGTCTAATAGATATAAAGTTGATTCTGAGGAACGATGTCAAGTGTTGTTGCATTGTTATCGTTCTATCGAAGAAGAAGAAGAAGAAGGAAAACTAAGGTATAGGCTGGTGAATGTTTGCCTGAGGCAGAACTTTCCGTTGTATTCCAAATCACCCCCTTCCTTCGCACTTCCTTCTTCCTACGTATCTCTAAGCGCGACCGTCGTAGTTCTAAGACTTGCGTAAACGACTCGTACGAAAGCTAGAAACTCTAAAACCGTCGTAAAACTATTAGCTAATAAGAGGCTAGAGAACTCCTTTAGTTTCTATACGTAACTAAAGTCTCTTTATTTAATTAGTCCTTCTTCGTAACCTCCTTAGTAAGGTCTATAATACTAATAAGCTAGTAGAAATAGTAATGTTTTAGTATAGTAAGGGCCTTAGTAAGGCTATTAGCGGCTTATTATTCGGTTAGTACCTATTAGAAGGTAACAAGGTAGTTATTAACTTATTCTCGGAGCTAGTAAAGACGGTTGTTTATATACTTAGTACGGCCGTCTACTCTACTACGCTTAGTAAGAGCGATCTAGCTTATATTATCCGCCTTAATAGTTACTAGAGTTATTAATAGCTCTTTAATTATACTAAATTCCGAGTAGAGCGCTAAGAGGTATACCGCTTCTTAATACGTAGTAACTACGGCATTCTATTTAGCCTCTATAGATAATAGTGCTACTATACGCTACTTTACCGACTTCTATAAGATAAGGGAGTTATTAAGGTAGAAGGCGTAGCTACCGGTAGACGTACTATCGTTACGGTTGTCTACGTAGCTACTATCGGTATATCTAACTAGCTTAAATTCCTTACTCTTATTACTATTCTTACTCTTAATAGTAATTCTATAGCACCGCGTACCTTTAAGATATCGAAGTATTCGCTTCGCGGCGTTAAGGTAATCGGTCGTTAGCTTTACTAGATATTATAAGAGCTATACGACTATAAACGTAATATCCGCGCGAGTCTAAATTAATAGCTATATAAGGCGTCCGATAAGTAACTAGTATTCGTTAAGGAGGTTTTTACTTAGTTCGTAGTCGTCTTTAGCCTTAATAAGCTAGTTCCTAGTAGAAGCGGTGTTTCGAGCGCCTTAAGGCTATCTACGTTATAGCTATTAAGGAGTTAGTTAATATATACTTCTTAAGTAAGGTAGATAGCCTTCTTAGTACGGTTACGAGTAATATAGTATCTAAGGTAGAATAATAGTTTACTAAGGCACTTTATCTTAAACTATACGGTTAGTACCCCTTTAATCTTAGTAATCGTAGTAGTTATTAGTACTACTAGAATAAGGTCGTTAACGTAGACTATAAGGATCGCCTTCGTAATACGATACTAGTAGATATATAGATCTAAGAGTAGCGGTTTAAAACCCTTACTATCGAGGAAGAGCGTAAGTTATTGTTGCTACAGCATTAGTAACTACTTAAGGCTATAGAGTAATTTTAATAGAAGGTATACGAGCTAACGTCCTTCTACGTCGAACTAAGCGAAGCTATAAGGCTACTCTACGAAGATCGCGAATTCCTTTATTAGTATATTAAGGAACGCCGTAATAATGTCGTATTGCCGCGCTTTAAGGTCGTAGTAAGTAATAATAGTTATTAGCACCTTAATTAATGCTGCCTTAGTAGTTGCTATATAGGTCTCTTTATAGTTAATGCCTTATCGTTAACTAAATCCTTTAACTACCTATTAGCTCTTATAGATAAGCTTCTCGAGTATTATAGCCTTCTTAACCTTATCTACCTATCGTCCCTTAAGGACCTTAGTATTGTCGTTTACCTTAAGACCGCTATCTTTAAGTGTAGTAATTGTATCCTTCTCTAGTAGCTACCTTACTAGTCGCTAAGTACTATTCTTATAAAGGCTGTCTATCTCCTTCTACCTCGTAGCTTACTATAAGGGTACTTCTTTAGGCGTATAAGTTGCTAGAATCTCGGAGGTATTAAGTAATTTAATAAGGTAAGTAAGCGCTCGGTGTAGCTAGACGGAAGGGTCGGTATTAGCTAGTTAGCTCTAATTCTAGTTGTCGAGAGCCTTCTAAGACGGTTGCTTAGTACGCGTACTTTTGCGCGGTAGTTCTACTAGCGGTATAGTCGCCGGCGGAGGTAGTGCTAGAAGTGCTACTAGCGAGGGCGGTAGAGTCGTAACTAGCGGTATAGTCGCTAGTAGAGGCGGTAGAGGTGTTAATTCTTTTATATTTCTACCCCCTAAAGTAGCGCCTTTATCGTCTTTATAGCCGGTAACTTCGATTAGTACGTAGTCCTTATTAGGCGTATCGAAGTATACTTCGTTAAAGGTAACGTTTACTAATCGTACTACCTTATGCTCTAAGGGAAGGTAGACCTTATAGATATTGTCTCCTTCGAAACTAACGAGTCTACTAGTAGTAGCTCTATCTACGAACTTATTACCGCGTACTAGCTCTTAGTCTAGTACGAAGGCGGTATAGCCGAAGATGCGAAGATTACTAATATATAGCTTAGTTCGTAGCTACTTAAAGTGTTTAGCTAGCACTTAATAGGGTAACTTCCCTTTTAACGCTAGTAATAGTGTCTTCTTAATAATATATACCGCTACTTTAACTACCGATTACTAGTATACCTTACCGAGCCTACTACGGCTTAAGAGCTTTCGAGCTAGTACGTATACGAGGTAGTTTAAGACCTTAATTCGACTATTGCTCTCGGAGTTCTTTAGTATAGTAATAATTAGCTTAATGCTATTGTTAGTATAGAAGTTAACTAGCTTGTTTCTACCGAACTTACGACCTCCGTCGATATATAGAGTCTAGATGTTTCTTCCTATCTAATTCTTTACCTAGGCGTTAAGGTCTTAGATAGACTTAAAAGCACTATCCTTTATAGGGTAGAAGGCTACTCGTAGTGCCTTTAACGAGGTACAAGCTATATTAGTAAAGTATTTCTTAGTTAGTCTAGTGTCGCTACTTACGGTAACGACGTCTACGTTCTAGTAAGTAAGTAGTAGCTTACTACTACTATCGGACTAAACGCGGCTCTTAATACGCTTTGTATCTAATTTCCTATAGTTATAGTAGATACTATTAAGCTCTTCCGAGCCCTTAATAATTATTCCTTCGGTGCCGTTCTTAATAAGATCTACCTTACCTTTAGGGAAGTAACTAAAACGGTCGTACTAGACCTATATAGTCTCCTTTAAGGGGTAGTAAACATAAGAGCTAGCGTAAGAGCTAGCGTTCGCTTATTGTTACTTAAGCACTAGCTAAGGTATACCGACCTTAGTAACAATATCGGCGACTACTATATCCTTAGTAAATAGTATGTCGTTATTATTACGGTAGAAGAGGCCCTTCTTCTTAAGCTTCTCGGTTAATAGAAGATTAGCCCTTAAGCCTTCTACGAACAGCACTTTAGTAAACTTAACTATATTTACCTAACTATTACTATAAAGCCTTAGCTTAATAGAGCTAAGCGTAGTCGCTCTTAAGGCGCCCTTACTAAAGTTTACTATTATATCGACGGTTATAACGTCCGTTATACTGTTGTAGTCGTTCGTAAAGTATAATAAGGAGCCGGAGTCGATATACTAAGTATTACTATTCTCGGTTATATATAGGAGCTCGACTGTTCGTTTAGTAATGTACTTAGTTGCCGCTAAGGCTAAGAACGAGAACTCTTCGCTACTTATAGTCGTAGTATAAGCACTTAATTCCTTTGTATCCTTCTTTAATGTCTATAATAGAAGCTTCTTCTTATAATCCTTTAGCTTATAGCTGCTCTTATTATAACCGAACTTTAGCTTCTAGTCTACTAGTCGCTATTTAGGGTAGAGATAGCGGTACTTGTCGGCATTATGCTAGGTAGAGCCGTAGTAAGTGCACTTCTTAGAGTCGTTGTTGCTCGGCTTCGTTAGTAGCTTCTTAGAGCCGTTTTAATTCCTAGATTTAATAATAAGGTTAGCTAAGTCGATTAAACTCTATTATTAGAATTGCCTCTTAATAAGATAGGAGAGACTAAAGTAGGGAAGTATCGAACA
>JYJE01005736.1:0-42560 GCA_000983655.1 Zymoseptoria brevis | reverse complement strand
GGTTGGAGTTCAATAGCAATCGAATCTTTTTATTAGAATTTGTGCCGCGGGGATCCAGCCCGAAGTGAATCTCCCGTTCAATGCGTCATGGTCTGGCTGCAAGCTCCAACACCACCGCTCATTGACCTCTTTCACAACCCACCTCACCTCACATCACACCCGCCTTACAGTTACATCTCCCACCATGGTCCTCGAAGAAGCCACCACCCCCGAAGCTCCCTTCACCGACTCCTCCACACCCGACAACGACAATGACCTCTACTCCGGCGACCGCTCCCCCACCTACCTCGAGACTCGCTCGCCGACACGATGGCCTATCACCCGCCCAGGCCTCGAACCAATCTACATCAATCTTGATCGACTTCCGAAAGCATTCCTCATCTCAGGCGATAACTCAGCATATAACAAAATCATCGGCGATGGGACGCAAAAGTACTGCGATGAGACGATTAAGCTACTCAACCGGCCTCTGCGGGAGGACGAAGCAACTGCTGCTGCCTACCATCTTGCGAAGACAATGCGGATTGCATCATACGGACCGCCTTTGGGAATACTAGCTGCGGCTTTCATATGGAGGCGTGGAAAGGCGAAATTTCGCTTTCCTGGCTGGACACCGGGCGAGAACTTCAATCCGGATCGCTTTGCTGGTGGGCTTCTAAAGGGTAAGCCGGCACGATTCGCGTGGCATTTCTTGCGG
This sequence comes from Zymoseptoria brevis, assembly GCA_000983655.1. Lineage (NCBI taxonomy): Eukaryota > Fungi > Ascomycota > Dothideomycetes > Mycosphaerellales > Mycosphaerellaceae > Zymoseptoria > Zymoseptoria brevis. The sequence goes on along the minus strand of JYJE01005736.1, from coordinate 41,863 downwards.
ATCAATGCGTACGGCGTGGTTGGGTCATTTGCAGGACAGATCTTCTTCGGGAGCTATGCGATTACAGTGGGCAACGTTGGACGATTCCAAGATCCGCGCTTGAAGGACGTCACAGAGGCATTGAAAGCACGGCTAGAAGCGAATCGTGCAGCGGGCAATCTGCCTGGAGGAAGAGAGGTAGATCAGACGGCGGGCAAGAGGGATGGTGAGACATTCGACATGGCGAGGCAGAGGCAAAGAGTGCAAGAGCAGACAAGGAGGACAGCGGGACAGCAACAAGCACAGCGTCAAAAGCCAGTTGCCGATGATATGAGCCCTACGGGTGGATCGTTCTCCGAGGATTTCATGAATGAGGGTACTGCGAGCGATGGAGGCATGCTGAGCGATTCGCAGATTCAGTCACTGCAGTCGCAGCAACAGAAGAGGGAGGAGAGGTCAGAGGCACAGATCGAGGCCGCACGAGCACGTCCAGTACAGCAGAACACGACATCACCTCCGACGCCATCACGATCCGAGCCTGAGACGAAGCAGTCGGGAAGTGCATGGGAGAGACTGCGGCAACAGGCTGCTCCAGCTGGAGGACAGCAAGGTCAATCATCACCATCGAGACCAGGTCAGAGCATCGACAACAGATCTGGCGGCGGCGATGCTTTCAGCTTCTCTTCGCAGGAGGAGGATCGTCAGCTGGCGAAGTCGGAGGCTCAGAGGGAGTTCGATGCACGATTAGAAAGGGAGCGGGCTGGCCAGAACTTCGACGAGAGAGGTGGTGGAAGTGGGAGTAAGAGGTGGTAGTAGTGAGTACGGGAGGAATGTAGCATTGGAAATAGCCACGAAGCGCATGATGCACACGAGCAGCGAGAGAAGTTCATCACGAGCTTCGCACGTCCAAATTTCCGTGGGACTACTGGAGCGGTGACCGATAAATCGAATCGATCTGAGGACGCACGAGCCAGCCCTGTCTCCTCGCGATGGTGACGTGGCGTTCTAGGATGACCCCGATGCGGCGACTTCGACTGACCGTCCTGGTCATCCAATTCATTTTGACATAGCTGCGGTTAGGATGGAGGAAGGAGCGAACGGGATGTTCAAGGTGCTGTGCTGTCGCTGTTGCCGTTGCTGTCGTTTTTCGGAGGAATGGATGGACGCGGAGGAAACATTGTGTCTGAAGAAGGGGATATGGCTGTCAGTCGTTCTGAGCAACAGGTCAATCAACGAAGCTGGACCTCTCGTACGTCACTTGTCTCCAGACTTTTTAACACCGAGGAAGAAGAGCAACCATCCAACGAGATTGATAGCGGTTCTGCGAGATTGAGAGAAGGATGTGTTGAAAGGCCGCAGCTTTGGCCAACGATACTTCAGAGCTCCTTTCGATGGCCGCACAGATCGGCGCGTACGCTACCTATTTCCAACAATAAACCGACACGGCTTCTGTACCGTGTTGTCGAGGACGTGAAGTCCAACGATCTGCGAAACGTGGCTGCCGATCGCAACGACACGACCCGGCGCTTGGTATTTGTTGCTGAATTGACCGGATCTCAATACGCCAGCACGATTGGCAGAGTAGCGAAGCCATTCAATTCATTGCGGCGCAATGTGTGATGAAGCTATGAGCAAACGCTACTCCCAATATCCCAAGCTCCCTCGCCTCAAGCCTGACCTCGACCTGCCCTGAACCTGCCCTGAACCTGCCCTCTCGACCTGAATTCGATGCATTACTTTCTTCCTCGAACAATTCCCCAACTCCGTCGACCCATCTTTCTATCCCGTCATGACTTCTCACTCTTCCCACCCACACCCAAGCTGCTCAAGCTTCCAATGCTGGCGGTCCCGGAAATTGCTGCGGCGTTGTCCTTGATCGTCGCTGACTTGGTGGCCGATGTTCCTTGTTGTTGTTCGTCCGAGTTGACTTCGAGGAAATGGTAGAGGACGATGAGGAGCATGGCTGCCGCGCCGAGGAAGACGGCCAGAGAGTAGAGGGAGGCGTCGGTGATCATGTTTGCGAGTGCTTATGGTGAGGGCAGGGTGAAGCGTTGGTTGTGGCAGCTTTAGTGTAGACTGGAGCGCTTTGATCGATCTGTCACTGGTCAGCTCTTGCCATTGATATGACCCTTGAAGTTTCCACTCACTGATTCGGGAAGCTCGAGTTGGAGAAGTGAATGTTTGAAGTGCAATGAAGGTCGTAGGGAGCTCTACCTCATGCTGATCTGGCCTCTTGGCGAATGCTGTCCGGGGCTCAAGAGGGCACGGCTCGAGGCGCTCCCCACCAAAGTTTCGCGACGTCACGGGCAAAACTCCTTCACTTCACTCAACTGCCATCACTCTCCTCACGTGCTAACTTCCTACACGCCACGCCGCCCTTCTCCCACTCACAAGAAGGACCATATGGAGAGCTTTCCCTCGCCAGCGATCGAATACTAAGTCCTCCTCCGTCGAATCGGCAACGAAGCCACACGAATCCACGCATCCAGAAATTCGCAAAACCCACTACCCAGCATGCCTCCGAAAAAGGGCGCCACAAATGAGCCAAAGAAGGCAAAGCCCTCTGTGGCTGACAAGACCTTCGGCATGAAGAACAAGAAGGGAGGAGCCGCACAGAAACAGATTCAGCAAATCGCCGCCAGCACAGCATCTGCGAAAGGTCCCGAAGCCAAGAAGAAGGAGGCCGAGAAGCTCGCACGAGAGAAGGAGAAGGCCGCTGCTGAAGCCGCTGCGAAGGAGGTCGCCGATTTGTTCAAACCTGTACAGACACAAAAGATCCCATTCGGAGTCGATCCGAAGACAATTCTCTGCCAATTCTACAAAAAGGGCCATTGCGACAAGGGCAGGAAGTGTAAATTCAGCCATGACCTCAACGTGGAGCGAAAACAAGAAAAAAAGAATTTGTACACGGACATGCGAGAAGGAGACGAGGACGGCGAAGAGGACGGCAAGAAGAAGGATGACATGGCAGACTGGGACGAAGAGAAGCTACGGCAGGTCGTCATGAGCAAGCACGGAAATCCAAAGACGACAACAGACAAAGTGTGCAAGTTCTTTATCGAGGCGGTGGAGAATGGAAAGTACGGCTGGTTCTGGATATGTCCGAATGGTGGCGATAAGTGCATGTATAAGCACTCGCTGCCGCCAGGGTTCGTGCTGAAGACGAAGGAGCAGCGTGCGGCGGAGAAGGCGTTGATGGATAAGTCACCATTGAACACACTCACCTTGGAGGACTTCCTGGAAAGTGAGAGGCATAAGCTGAGTGGGACACTGACGCCTGTGACGCCGGAGACGTTTGCGAAGTGGAAAAAGGAGCGGCTGGATAAGAAGGCTGCGGAGGCTCAGGCACAGGCCATGAAGGAGGCTACGGGTAGAGCATTGTTCGAGAAGGGTGACTGGCAAGGAAGTGACTCCGAGGCGGAGAGTGATGATGATGATGACGACGACGGCGGTTTCAACCTGGATGCGCTACGACGAGAGACAGAGGCTGCACGCGAGGAGAAGGAAGCAGAACGACTTGCTGCATTGGGCGGTGGAGGTCCATAAGTATGGTTGTTCACTGCTCGCTAGTACTTGTGCCACTTTCAGGGCTAAGACTTACAGCAGAGATACCTGGAATGTACGCCGTACACACTTGCTGCGAAGTCTGCTGCCTACTTCTTGCCTGCTAATTCTCTGCTCGCGCAAAAGTCCGATTGCCAAAGCAATGACTCCAACGGTACTGTAGCGCCTTGGGACGTTGCCGCAGATGCCTTTGCTTGATTCTTGTCATGTGTGGCCGCTTTGTGCTACTCGGTGCACACAGTCCTTCGTTTTGTGCGCTGTCAGTCTGTCGGCTGCACTGGCCCCCACTCAATGATTCGCCGACTTACATCAATCCTGTGGGATACATCGCGGCTTCGCCGGGTCGCAAAGAAAGCGCATACGCAGCACGGAGGCGACGCCATGGCCGACGCTAGCCGCAGCGCGTCCTTTGAAGGATCTTGTGAGGATGTCGTGCAGTCCCGAACCCGATATTCTCGTCAGGTAACTGTGAGGGCACAAGCCCTGGGCCAGAACCTCGTAACTGGAGAGCTGTTCCCGATGTTTCACCGACAGGGAGGCTAGCCATGTTATACAGTTACGGCCCACCAAGAAGGTGCGCGTGGCGAAGTACGATTTGCCGTATTGAGTTCGACTGGTGGAGTTGACTCTGAGCAGCTTGAGATGGTGGACGTACTCCGCGGAGCCAATTTTAGTAGTGAGATCTTGCTCGGACGTCTGAGGCGCGGTGAACGTGAGCTCGTAGACGAGATCGTAGAGTTCCTGCGGAAGGTCTTCGAGCAGACCACGCAACTCGGACGAGTCGATGGTCGCCATAGCTGTGGTCTTCACGAGCTCGGTGGAGGAGATTGAGTCCATGGCTGCGTGCGATGTGAGCGCCGCCGTGTCTGGTCTTGTCTGAGTGTGGTTTTCCAGTGGATAAAGAGTCGGAGGTGAAGCGAAAAGAGAGCTTTCGGCTTAGCATGAGACAGCAGAGAGAACCGCTGCTGTCACATGAAAGGGGGTGCTGATTTTGACACGTGGTCCAAGACGCTTTCTCAACCAGCGATCAAACCTTGCAAGATCCATCTGCTGGTCTTTGCGGACTGTTCTTACGCATCGCCCAAAGTTATTCACATTCATCGTGCCTCGTGGGCCGTGGCGTGTGATGGCGCCAGAGTGTGCCGGATCTCAACATGCAGTCGGCCAGCCAGACCCTCACCAAACTGGGCCCGAAGAGTACTGACGACATAGCCGTGGTAGTGATCGTGCATGCTTTTTCGAATTGCATCACTGAGTTTCGCATACTCTGGAGACTCGTTCAAGCGGATCTCGATATTTAGGAGACTGACTCGATGCTCTGCCGCCAGGGACTTCAACCATTCAATCCAGGAGGAGTGGTCGGTGACAAATGTCCGTGAACTGAAGTAGGAGCGGGCGTATTGTGCACGACTTGCTCGATCGACTCGGAGCAATTCGAGGTGGATGTTGTATTGGGCCAGACCGGCAGTCGTGATTAGAGACTGTTCAGCAGCGGTGGTTGCGGAAAAGGTCCGTCGGTATATGTCGTCGAGCAGCTCTTGAGGCAGGTCTTCGAGGAAAGCGTGCAGGGCGGTCGAGTCGCCATAGTCCAAGGTTGCCATGTTTGGAAATTTTCTGCAGACGGCAACAGAAGCAAGGGTGCTCATATCTGTGTGGACGAAAATGGAACATGGCATGTGGATCGATGCATCGCTCGACACTTAGGCCTTGTTTACCTCGCCACCATTAATGTGATAATGGTGATAATGCAACCAGGATAATGGCTAATAATGCAGTCGTTTACTATAGTCAGGGCAACCATAGCTCTATTATCGTTCCATAGTTGTGTTAGCTATCGGATTACCGAATACGGACGTTAATAGTCGATCGCTTAAATAAGTGTCTTCGAGTTACTTATTCGTATAAACAATAGCGCTAGTCTACGCGTTCTTAGTCGCGTTGTCGTAACCTCTACCCTACGTTGCTACTATATATCTTATAGCGCTATAGCGGCGATACCGGTCGAAGTAGAGCTAGAAGCGGCGTTCGAAGGGGTAGTAGAAGAGGCGTTCGAGTCGGTATTATCGTAAGAGCTTAAGAGGGCGTAGAGTCGTCCGCGGAGGTTACGAGTAATACTAGGGCTACGATACCGTCTACTAGGCGTAAGGACGACGATAACGGATCGCTTTAGAGGCGCTTATATATACTACGATATCCTATATAGACCTAAGAAGTATACGAGGATAAATATACGGCTAAGGAAGGAGGTGTTATAGAAGTTAATAAGGGCTCTTACCGGTAAGGAGGTTAGCCCTTAGGTTATAGTATTTCTATATTATATCGCTTATAACACCTCGTTCGAGGTATTATAGTAGATCTTCTAGTACTCTACGAGGGGGTTCTATATCTATATTAAGAAGATTAGTAAGCTACTCTACGAGATAGCTAAGGAATATATATAAGTACTAATAGAGCCGGACGTACTATAAGATAAGCTAGACGACTCGAAGTTCTAGCCGTTCTTTAAGGACTGTCTCGGAGCGCTAGACGGCTTATACGTACCTATTAAGGTACGTAGTGTTAATGCTAACAACTACCGTAATCGTAAGGCTAGTATGTTATAGAATATACTAGTAGTCTACGACTTTTATATACGGTTCGTATATATATTACTAGGCTATAAGGGATTAGTAAACGATATATTAGTCCTTAATACTACCTCGAAGAAGGGCTTTAAGGTACCGGCTAGTAAGTACTACCTCGTAGACGGAGGTTACTCTAAGAAGAATCGCTATATGCTAGTACTATATCCGAAGACTCGCTATTACTTACGTAAGTTCGAGGCTACGTAGTAGAAGCCGCGCATAAAAGAAGAGCTATTTAACCTCCGTTACGCGTAATACCGTAATTATATTAAGCGTATCTTCGGTATTAATAAGCTACGCTAGAAGTGCCTTACGAACGGCGCTAATTAGGGCTATAGTATCCGCATAAATTCTCGCTTTTTCGTCTACTACTACGTATTATATAACTTTATATATACTAATAGCTAGTCGCTAAACTCCGAGGGTTAGAACTAGAGACCGGCGAATGTTAATATTAGCTTCCTTAGTCGTAACGAGGCTAGTAATAGAGTTCCTAAGGGAGTATAAGATACGGCGATAGTATAACTACGTAACGATATTATAACTACTATATAGGAGTAGTATAAGGCGACGATTAATTATAGAGTTAAGTAATAAAGGTAGAAGGTATAAGGAAACGTAAACTTAAAGAATTAGAGAACTTCTTAATTAGTTATACGGTTTAAGGGAGGAAGTATCGGGAGAAAGTACTAGATTCTAATACCTCTCGATGTTGCCCCTTATTAGCTCCTACCTAATTAGGAAATTTCCCTACTAAAATATTAAAATACCTCTACTAAAATTAATAGTATATACTATACTAGGACTTTTGTATACATTTTGCCGTATATAGCCTCCTAACCGCTCCTCTACCCCTTAATTAGTTACCCTCTTAGACTATACGTCTAAATTCGAGCTTTAGCTCTAACCTTAATTCTATACTATTTCTTAACCCTTCTACCTTTACCGACATTAATAACCGCCCTTCGACGACGCCTACGAATACTACGACGGATTCTACTAACTTAACTACGACGGATAATCCCCTACGAGCCCCGACACTAGCTAACTACTTAGCGTAAGAGATAGAAGCTACTAATAATAATAAGGAAGCGGACTTAGAAGCGGCTACTATTAAGGAAGTAGATATAGAAGAGGCGTCTTACCGCGCGGCGGCGGCGGTAGCGGCGGCGGCGGTAGCGGCGGCGGCGGTAGTATAAGATCCTTCTCGGCCTTAACCTTCTACTTTACCTAATACTCGAGGAAATTACTAGCTATACTAGTAACGAGCTCTACGTTCTTACTCGCTAGTAATACCCTCTTAATAAATAAGAACCTATCCTTATCCGATAGCTTCTTAAACGCCTTATACTCCTAGCATTTTATAACCGCCTAAGTTAACGCCGACTACGGAGCTACTAGTATACGAGTCCTCGATATACTATATACTTCTACGGTACGTCGCTACGACGTAGAGGATACTATTAATACTTAGCTCTTAATATTAAACTTAAAGTCCGGACTATCTATTAAGAATATTACCCTCTTATAAATACGCTATAGCTCCTTAGTCCTACTCGAACTCGCTAACGGAGTTTTAGGTATAGGAGTCTATTATTTCGTAGGCCTATTATCTATCTCTTTAACCTTATCGTCGTCTACCGGCTCTACGGATTCCTCGTCCTTAAATTCCCTAGGCGGCGGTATATCCCTTATAAGCTTATCCGGCTCTATAGCCTTATCGCTAGTCGCTAAGTTATTAGCTTATATATACTCGTATTGCTCTACGTAGAGCGGTAGCTTCGACCGGAACTTCTTATAGTACGAGTACTTAGTATAGTACTCGTCTTCCTTCTCTTTTATTAACTATAGTAGACTATTAATTAGAGAGCTCTAGCCGCTAATATAAGATAGATAGTTAGTATATGCCTTCTACTACTTCTTACTATTACTAATCTTATTCTCGGTCTACTTCGCGGTAACCGTTACGCTATACTTATTACCCTTAGATAACTACGTCGTAAGCTCTAAGACATCCGACTATCTAAAGCCGTATACCTCTATTATCTTACCCTTATCTTTAAGTATATAGTATGTATTAAAGAGCTCTTTAACTATCTCCTTTAGCTACTTAAACTTCTGTTTTAAAGCCTCCGTAGCGCTACGTTTTAGTAGTATAGTATCGGTAGTAGAAGGGCGGTTAGGTAAATCGAGGGCGATATAATAGTAGTATATAGACTAATAATATATAGAAGAACGCGATATACGACACGATAGCGACACGAGCTGCACTACACCGCTAAGCCGACTAACTCTAGATAGTATAGCACTATTGTGTACATTATCCGAGGGGTAAACAACACACACTATTATTAAGACACCATGAAACTGACCATTACTATTATCACCATTATAGCGATAATGACCAGGAAGTAAACAAGGCCTTACAGCATATTTTTACAGTTGATGCTAGTGCAGGCAACGATTCCTGGCGTCGAAGTGGTATGCCGCTCAGGGGCTGATCGGCAACGACACAACCTGAAATCTGAAGGCCACCACACAAAATTTACGAGACACGGTCATTCTGCATCTAGCAAAGCATTTGGTTCCGATTTCGCAGGCAGGTAGGCTAGTGCTGATTGAATGCGGCCTGAAATCATGGCAGAGCGCCCTGTATTGGCCCATGCAGTTCATGCCAATCGCGTGCAAGGCCAGTAGACATCCACGATCAGTAGTCAGCAGCTGTTATGCCAAAAGTACGTGGATGATAATAGCGCCTACTAACTCCATCGTTGTATGCGCTGCCCCCAAACTATTCCAGCGATACGTCTCGTCCAATTCCCTGAGTTGTCCCGCGGCCCCCCAAAGATGCTTTCAAACGTGCCGGTGGGTGGACCCAGGATGTCGAGATGACTCTACGTTTCGTGCGGCTAGTCTGGTCATTCCCATACTCCAGTGCTGCGGTTGCGCTGAAGAAAGTAGTGTCAGCCATGTGAGACCTCGATCATGGTATGCGGCATACTTACAGAGAGGACGCGCACTTTGTTCTCCAAGGACTGCCCGAATTCTCTTCCAACACGAGCCACCTCGTAAATTTTCTGGATATGACTTGGACTAGGATCGCCCCAACAGCCTCGAAACTCGACATCAACGAGCGCTTCGCGATGTGTTGGGCAGATACTCCTCAGCCAGAAACGTCCATGTCGGGCGGCGAATGTGCGTGAGCTGAAGTAGGACTGAGCATACTTTGCGCGAGTAGTATTGCTGATACGCATAAGCTTGAGATGTGCGATATACTCGGCAATACCGACACAGGAGTCGAGATCTTGCTTGGTCGAAGTGGCCGCGGTGGAGGTGAATTCGTAAACCCAGTCGCGGAGCTCTTGAGGGAGCACTGCGAGGAAGTCCTCCGGGGAGGGGCTGGCAGTAGCCCTAGAGCGCCATGGGCGACACTGGATGGTTCAGTCAATTATTGAATCGAAGTCGAAGCGGGTCTGATAGATGAGGGGAGGAAAAGCCAGTTGGGTCTGAGCGTTTTCACGTGCAAAGCGGGTTGGCCCGAGTCTGTTGCCGATCATTGCTTGTGTGTCTACTGCCAGTTGAGTTCTAGATTCAAGCAAACGAGCCGTGGCTTGCTGAGGAGTCTGGTATGTCGCGCCAGACGTCTGCAAGCACGCGATTGCTGATGTCGTAATGGTCAGGGGCGTACTGGACATGGAGCAAATTTGTTGAGCGTACTCGTAATGGGATACTGCAGTCTCAGAGGCGTTTCGCGAGGGCTTTCAGCCGACCGACTATTGGTACGACAACCTAAGGCTTTGGAACAGCTGGTCGCGCCAGCAGGCAGTAAGTTCCCATCTTCAGAAGCGGTCTCGTTTTTCCACAGTGGTGGGAGACTTCTGCAACAGTTCATGGTGGTCCAATCGGGCCAGCAAGGCGACCTCGAGCAGAACGCACCGTTGAACATGTCAGAGAACGAAGAAGCGGAGCGTCTCAAGAGGCAGCGACAAAGAACCTCTTTGATGGTGTGCGTATGCAGAGGCAGCAGAATTACTGAAGCAGGAGTTTCGTATATCATACACAATGAGAGTCTCCCGACAAAGAAAAACTGGATCATTTGGTCTTCTCGCGTTGTACTTGCTTCCCTCTGAATATTACCTCTCATCTGGCAAGCTATCTGTACATTCTGACGTTTACGGCATCACCTACACGAGTACATCCGGTCAAGTCTTACCACCCGTCATGATTCCTCTCGTCGATCAGCACTCATATCCTCACACCGTCCGAGTCATAGATCTCAAGATCTCCGTGATCGCACACACCACGAACATAAACGTCGGGTATTTTCTCCGACGCCTGGGTAGTGTTAGCATTCGACTTCACAACATCTTCCCTTGTCAACTTACCTCATGAGTGCAGATCACTCGCAACGGATGGGTGAGACCCATATCCGCGCTGCAATTCTCAAAGAACTCCGAATAGAACGGGCTCTCGGTCTCTATGCAGATCATTACAACATCGACGAGAGCTCTCTCGTTCTTCGACAGACACTGCAGCCAGTCAGTAATAAGGTCGCGAATCCTCTTGTCGTAGTAGTCTCGGGGGAAGTAAAACTTGGAGCCTCCACCGTAGTAGGTCTCTGCGTACTTCTTGCGACTAGTTCGGTCGACGCGTAAGAGCTTAAGGTCGTTGAGCTTTTGCGATGTGATGTCTCGGGCACCTGTCTTTGCGGTGAAGGTGAGGTCGTACACCATCTCGCAGAGCTCTTGCGGGAGACTCGCGAGACCCTCTCGCAGCGACTCTGCAGTTGGTACCGATGATACGATGGTAGTTGATGGAGCTGCGGGCTTCAGGGCGGACACAATGCTGGTTAGAGGCTCCTGGATTTGGTGAGATGTCTGTTCGCCTGGCTGCGATGCGCCAGATGGCTCAGAAGCGTGTTTTTCGCGACATTCGACGCAAAAGCATGGGGAACTCGTAGTCGACGATAGTTTTTCTTCTCCAAGACGTGACGACTCGTTCAAGTCAGCCATGATGACTGCAGACGGGAGGATGCACAGGAGCTGTCGTTTGGTTGTAAGAAGGAAAAGAAAGGGAAGTCGAGATGGAAACGTCCTAAGTAGGACAGATCGCCATATGACCGCGATTCCCCAAGTCATGGTTGATCTTCACCAACGTGTTTTGTGTTGGGGGAGTTGTTGTGGCGTGACGCGAAAGTGAAAGCTTGCGCCAAGGCGCTCCTTCCTAAATTGGAAGTCTATTCCATGTTCGCGACAAGGGTACTGTATTCGCAAGATACGCCTTGGGTTTCTGTGTTATAGGACCAAGGAACTTCATTGTCTAGCAGAATACTTTCGAGTGTGTAGTAGAGCTGTGTATACTTGGCAGTTGGCACGTAGGAACAAGCTCGTCATCTTTTCCAGTTGGCGAAGAATAGTTATACTGCACGCAGGGAGGCCTTATGTGCTTATTTGTGAAACATCATTTGATACAATGTAGGAGGAAGGAACAAACACCAAGCAACTTTTGAACTGACCGTAATTGTCCGCATGCAATACGATCTCCCAATTCCCTCTGCGCGAATGAATTTTGCCCGTGAACCCGAGCGGCGACCTAGTATGATGCCATGTCCAAGTCAATTCCAAAGCCAACATTCTTGCAAAGACATGTGGTGCAGTAGAATTCAATCGGATGCTCCGCAAAACCTTTGGCCCAAACAATCCCTGTGTGAAGACTCGGCCACTCTGGAAGTAGCCTTTGGCCCTTTGTAGAGCTCTCCTTCCCCGCCTCAATAGAGAGAGCTTCCTCGCCTGCCTGAAAGAAGCACGTCCCTTTTTTGCCTTCGTCTTGATCGTGATCCATGTCGCACCGTACTCAGTCATCCAAAAACACGGCCCTCACACGGCCCTGCCATCCTCCTCTCTTCACGCAGAAGCCTCTATGCAAAAGCACCTTTATGATCTCTTTCTCACGAGTCTTCCGATGAGGCTCAATCGCAGCCTGAAAGGAAAAGATGCTCGCTTCGTACTCGCAATGACACTCAAAGTTGTCGATCAGTGGCTTGTGGAAGTCGGGGAATGTCTCAATCCAGAGTGGGAATTTCGGATGGGGCTTCGACATGCTTGCGTTGTACTCCGTTCTAAGACCACGTGCGAAGAATTCTGGTAGGAGACGATGGCGAGTGGGGCGGTTGACTTGAAGAATCTGCAGATCTTGTCGTTTGATCTGATCTTTGCCCCTGCAGATCGAGTCGACAGTGAAAGTCAGGTTGTGGATGTCGTCGTAGAGTTCTTGCGGCAGCGACTCGAGGTGGGCGCGCAGCATGATGGTGCTGGTGGAAATAGGTGTAATCAAAGCTTTGGTCGTTTTGGTATGGTGCGCGCCTCTGCGCTTTCTCTTCTCAGGGTGACGGCACATTTCCTCATCGCTGGGGCATGCAATGGCCGACTCAATGTAGCTCGAACCGTCGCTTAGATCAGTGACCGTCTGCATTGTGGCCCAAGACAAGTAAGGATAGTCCGGACTGTGCAGTCCTGCGAATCCGGTGCTGAAATTGTGCGCCATGGCGCGTCGTCTTGTGTGGATGTAAGCCGGCGTGGTAGGTGTGGTTAGAGTGATGGATTGAAAGCTGATGATGGATTGAAAGAGTCGGTGTTTGGAATTCGAGAAGGCTTCTTGTGGTCATGCATGCACGTGACGGGATTGGCCGTTAGATATGTGCGCACTAGAATTCTAGCGTGACTTCATGTGCATGCACAAGCGGCCCGATGTTCAAGCCTGTGCTGTCATGAGACGCAGCTTCTCTACAGGTGAAAGGCAGTACTCCATCGTGTCAAATAGCAATCTATACACAGAATGCAGGCAACGTTAGGCCATTTGATTTGGAAAAGGGGCTCTTGAACCCGGGTAAAGGAAAAAAAGCAGTTGCACACAATGTTGTCTAAAGTCGAGTCTGGGCAATTCTATTGTGCTCGGACTCGCTGTGGGCCGAAGACATGGCTCTTTAGGCTGGCCCATGTCTCGGGAAAGCGCAGCTTTGATGACTCCTTGCTGCGTAGCAATTTTTCAGCCTGAGAGTTGTTATTCCTCGCTGAGTCCTTCGCGAGACCCATCCATAGCCCCACGCATTCAAGCCGTGCTGCATCTCAGGCAATCGTCTGCGAACGATGCCTTTATGCGTCCCTGCCAGCCCGTATCCTTCGTGCAGAACCCACAACTCAGCAATGTGACAAGCATGTGATGCTCGAGAAATGCGCGGAAGTCGTCCCGGTACGGGTAGGCCTCATACGGAAAGGGAAAGTCGAAAGCACACTCGAAGTTGTGGACCAGGGGCTTGAAATGATCCGGAAATGATCTCATCCACGAAGGTGTCCTTGCGGAGAAGTAGCGCTGAGAGTTTTCTACCTTGATTCCACCGGCAAAATATAGCGGCGCAAGTTGATGGCGGGTCGAATGGTCAATTTGAAGGATGTTCAGCTCTTCTCTCGTTACTTGGCTCCGTGTGCGGCAGACTGACTCCACGGTGAATGTGAGCTTATGGATTTCATCGTACAGCTCTTGTGGCAGCGATAGCAGCGCATTGCGGAGAGTGGTAGCGCCCAGACTGCTGGGCGTAGCGACGTCTCTGGTGGTGTCATGGGTTGAGGTCGAGTTCTGCGAGCGAGTCTTCGGGGTCTGTGCAGCCACAGGTGGCATAGCGGGACCTAGCGAGAAGTGTGATCCATCTCTCGAGAAGGTGACTACATGGTGTGTAGTTGCGCTGGAGGGGTTTGTCGATGCGAAATATCTGGTGAAATCGATCCGGCCATTGTCTTCCATCGTCAGCATGTACTTGTGTGGTTGAAACGGCGTGGTAGTTAAGTCGTTCGGGAAGTGAAGTCCGCATGAAACGAACGCAAGAACGTGGGACAGACGAGCAAAGCGAGCGTTGATATGCATGGGCGCTAGCCTTTTCTTACCGTTCACGTGCGTCACATGCGGCACACATCGCTCGTGCATTTAAGCCGGCATCTATGCGCAGTGTTGTTATGAGCTATCGCTCCAAAGACTTAGCTGATCAACAAAGAGTCTGATGGTTGGTAATGGCTGCAAGAACGCACGCGACTTTCGTAAGCTATCACTTCGTATGTATGTTCATCCCTGAATCAGCCGCACCGGTAACCCGCTGCACTTGCCCATCAGTGGGTATCTTGTATCAGCTCATTGTGGGCATATCACGCCATAGAGGTGGTTCTGTGATTGGTCTTACAGCACACGCAATCCGTTCCGCCAACATGTTGCGTGCTGCTTGCCACATCCCCCCGAACGTCGTCGCCGCCATGTCATTCTGCAAGACTTTCCACCTCTCCACGCAGCGCGAGACTATCGTCCGTAAAGGTAACACGGACTCGACCATTCCATTCCCAGTCTCCTGTACGAAACCCGCTCTCTAGCAGAAGTCTCATGAGACCATACTCGAGCCCCAGGCGCGCACTTTTTCGGCGATCGCTACTACTGAACGACACAGGCGACTCATACCGGCAATCGAAGTTGTCGATCAGCGGTTTGAAACTCTCTGGAAACGATTCGAGCCAGCAGTGCAGCTCGCGATCTGATCCTTGTCATTCCAACCTCAGTCCGCCCGCGAAGAACAGTGGTGCTAGTTGAGACCGGGACGCGCGGTCGACCTGGAGTACGCTCATGTCTTGCTGTGTAAGATTTTACTTCTCTCGGCAGATCCAGTCGACAGTGAAGGTCAGTTCTTGAATCTGGTCTCGAAGCTCTTGTGGAAGCATCTTCAAGCCTGCGCGGACTTTGGAAGCGCTCAGTATGTGTGATGAAGTGGCATCCTTGATAATCCGTCTCTGACCATTGTTCAGTTCGCGGATCTCATCGAAATCATTGCGCGTCTGTTGTGGCGCATTGGCGAAGACCGTAAATGTGCGCTCCATCGAGGAAGGGACACTGCTATGAGCGCTGGTGTGTGCGAGTTGCGTGACCCGTAATCGATCTCGTGCGTTTGGGCTCTTGGACAATCTGGTGCGGGAATTATCCTTCATGCTGGAGCGTTGTGTGAATGCTTTGCAGAAGTCGCAGATCGAAGGAAGGGAGAGGAAATCAAGCCTACAGATCACATGCGCTAGTAATCGCGCTAGCGTGTCACGGACCAGACAATCAGTAAAGTGCCATGGCGGTTTCTCGAGTGACGCGGTGTTCCTTCAAGTCAATGACTACGTGACGCGTCTCAAGTAGAAGAACGTATACAGAACCTCGACCGTTTCGTCGCTTGGCTACGTATCTACTCAACAGTCCATTGACCGCTCTCAGTGTAGGTAGCTCAAGCAGTCGCTCGCAACGGCGCACTTAACCGTCCCTTCCGACCCACGTCCTACAGCGCACAAATCGTGTGACGAAATGAGTTGTCTCATACCAAGGCCTCATGCTCGCTGGGCCGCGCTCTTGGCCACGATGTAGTCACCAAGCCCTTGTTGAGTATTCGACCCGCCTTTGCCGTTGTAACGTCGTGCCCGCATGTAAACTAATAACGCCTTGATTAAGGCTTCGACATCGTCCGAATACACAGCTGCGACTCGACCCTGCCATCCCCCTTTCCTGACACAAAAGCCATGCGCCAAGAGAGTGCATATGGCGTGGGTTTCAGCCTGAGCACGGCAGTGAGGGTATCCGTCGCTTTCTGTGCGAGCGCGATGTATAGTGTATTGCGAGAATTGACATTCGAAATTGTCAATCAGGGGTCGAAAGACTTTGGGGAAGGTTGCGATCCAATGTGGCGGCTTCGGGTTGTCAGGCGATTGTACGTCAAATCTGATTCCTCCAGCGAAGAACTGTAGCATGGCCTGATGTCGGGATGCGCGGTCAACTTGGAGGATGTTCATCTCCTTCTCCGTTACCAGGCTCCTGTTCCGACGAATCCGATCGGCGGTGCACGTGAAGTCGTAGACATGGTCTTAAAGTTCTTGTGGAAGGGTGTCCAGCCCTGCGCGTAGGTCTGAAACGCTCGGCCGAGTCGAGTTTGCGGCTTTCTCGGTCACGTCTAATGTTTTTTTGATCCGTTGTCGAAGGGCGCTCAGACTTTGGACAGGAGACGATGACTGTGAATGTCTGTTTGCCCTGAGTATTCCTCTCACGGTATAGATGTGCTTTGGCTCCGTAAGTCGAGCAACGTTTTGCTCTGCTGCGGTCCACTGACTATCCGGTAGAACGGGGGAAGGGAAATCGGTCGCCCCAGCATCAACGAGCCCGGAGTCGACTTAGCTGTCGGCTTTGCTGACGAGATGCTCTCGATGCTTTAGCACAAAGGCTGTGGGATCCGGCATTGTTCTCATCTATTCCCACGCCAGCGCGGCTTAATGCGAAAGCTTCCGCATTTCATTGAACTCCAAGAGTCTCGTCTGGGAAGTTTAGAAAATCGTCATCCTGTCTCAACATCTGTCTCCTCTCATTTCAGCGATTTCGAATCCGTCCAAAGTCCCCTTTCACGGCACCGTATCCGCCGTGACAACACCATCCACCGTCGGCACGACCTTGTTCATCAGCCCATTGCTCGCAAACGTCACCTTATCAATTGTCGTCTCCCGATGCTGACCATCTCCATTGGGCCTCCCGAAACGGTGGTACGCCATGTACCAACGATCCGTCCCCGGCACATTGATAATACTATCATGTCCCGTCGCCAAAATCCCCTGACTCACATGCTTCTCCAAAACGACACCACGGTACGTGAATGGCCCCGTGGCACTGGGAGCCGTAGCATACCCAACACGGTAGTTTTCGCTACCAGTATCGTCGATCGAGTAGGTCATGTGGTAATACGGCTTGCGGTACACCATGAACGAACCCTCGCGGAAGTCGGTCAAGCCGGAGATGGCGCGCAGAGTATTGGCCTTGATAGAGACCATGTCATCGCCTAGCTCGGCCATGACGGGATTACCATTGCCCCAGTAGAGGTAGTATGTACCCGTGTTTGGGTCGTAGAAAGCGGCGGGATCGATGGCTTGGCCGGAAGTGACGGACTCGTCGTTGAGGATCATCGCGTTGGCCTGTGCGGTGAAGGGACCTTCCGGACTGCTGGCGACAGCTGCGCCGATGGTTTTGCGGTTGTAGGTGGGGTTGTTGCCGGAGAAGTAGAAGTAGTATTTTCCGTTCCGAGAGATGGCGGTTGGTGCCCAGGCGTTTCCGTCAGCCCAAGGGACGTTGCCGGATGTGCCGTTCAGGGTGAGGAATGGCTTCTCAGAGCGGGTCCAGGAGACGAGGTTGCTTGACTTCCAAACGTAGAACTCCTGGCCGCCCCAGCCGGCATAGCCGTCGGAGGTGGCGTAGATGTAGTAGTTCTTGTTGAAGACACAGATGTTCGGATCAGCGTCTGAACAAAGCAGATTCCGGGGTCAGCAAGGTTTCTCACATCCTAGGTCTTGATTCCGCGACGGCAAGATGTGTGTTGGGATTATGCTTGGGGACTCATCTGAGCTGCGATTTACTGTACTTGTACTTACAGAGACCTGGGATCAGATTGGAAGCTGACTTCGCCGCTCCGTTGGTGTTATGTTCTTCTGCGTTGGCACCTCTGCTAGTGATTGACGAGCCGTGTCCAGCTTCTGATGCGCTAATACTACGACTACTCAGCTATATAATAGCTGGTGGGAATGACGATTAGCTTACTCGTTGCCTCTGATGCGAGCAAGCTCGGCAGCGGTGATGGGAAGAACTGTTCCATGTCGAGGGCTGGTGGGGAGCTTGTACGAAGCGGAAACCTCCCAAGAAGGGTCGGCGATGTCCGCTGTCTCGAGAGGGATGTAGCCACGGCCACCGTACTCATCAACCCAGAGGTAGAACTTGTTGCCGTTGACGTCATTTGGGTTGGACTTGAACACGGTTGGTCCCTCGACGGCGCTGGTGCCAGCTTTCTTGCCAATGCAGGAAGTGACTTGAGTGTAGCCGCTGACTTGATTGAGGAGTCTGGTCGATCGCTCTTGAATAATGTCCGAGCAGCCGGTCGTGCCCGCACCTTCGTCCTTGGTGAAGCGGTGGTACACGCCGTTGGAGAGCAGGACTGTTGTATCGATGCGGGACGTTCCGACATCTTGCCAGACTTGGGGTGCGCTAAAGGTGTAGAAGTCCGAGGTCGTGGCGTACATCATCTTCTGGTATGTGTTCGCTGTGTGGTTGGGATCGCTGTCGGCATAGATGGTGGAAGCCCAGTATACCACGTATTTGTTGATGGAAGAATCCCATTGTGCTTCAGGTGCCCAGGTGTTTCCGGCGTTGGAGGTTGACACCTTGACGTGACGTTGGGTGCCCCAATTGACCAAGTCGGTGGATCTGAGTGAGGTCAGTCGTTGTTTATTGCAACTGTTGATCATTCTGAGCACACTCACTCCCAGATCTCGAGATACTGAGATCCGTGGCGTTGTGCATCGCCAAAAGAAGTTCCGCTGCCGATGGACAGATCTGTGGCAAGGAGATAGAATCTGCTTCCGTCTACGAGAATGTCAGTTCGGATGTCTTGCTGCCGGAGCGAATGGATCCACCATACCTTGAGACCGCATGATGAACGGATCTCTGACACCAGTAGTACCCTCAGTCGAAGTAAGAGCCGGCTTGCCACCGTTCAGCTCGGTCCAGCTCAAGGCGTCATTACCATTACTGGCAGCAAAGTAGATCTTCTCTCCATCGCGCGAGTTGCCAGTGAAGTAGGCCATCATGTAGCCCTCATAGGCAGTAGCACGGGTGTCCAGCTCAGCCTCAGGTTGGGCCAAAGGACTGCCCTTGACCGAAGCGGCCAGGGCAGTCAATCCCGCAAGGACGGATGCGAACGAAGTCCTCATGACAGAGACTGGGGTCAAGGAATGGGGATTTGCTGGTGTCTCTGTCGATGCGCTCCAAAGCACTAGGAGGAGGATTCTGTCTTCCTTATATACCGCTGATCGGTGTGGAGAATCCAGCGACTAGATCGAAATTCCTCCGCATTTTCCGTCTCAAAATCTGCTCGGCGATCACGAAGTGAGTGCTATAAATGTTCCGCCTTGGCTGTTTCGTGTAAGAAGTGCCGGGGTATCCTGGAGAAACGCACAAACCGGGGGTGGGTCTTCGTGGCGCCGATCTTCCACCTTCCCAAAGGAGCCATCAAGCCGGCTAATCATACCATAGCGTGGTCGAAGGATTGGTGGAAGATTTACCCATGCTTCACATAGTGTGCAGATCTTCGCCCGTCAATCCTCCGAACGCACGATGAGAGCGTGGCGATGCGACTTGATTGCCTCATGGATGCATCTGCGTAGAAGGCACGCGACCAGATCTCTGACCATGCGAGAAGATTGCCGAAATTGTTTGCGAGAGGTGATTGTGGAGGACCCGGCTAGAATTCACTTCGGAGAGTGGGCCACTTACCGATTGATGTAAGTGGTTGTCGCAAGAGCTCTCAGAACAGTGCGCTGCGGAGGAACAAGTATTCGGCACTGTCAAGAAGTGCTGGCGGTGTGCTGAGAGCGTTAGTCCTACTCCAGAGGCTTGCAGAAGTAGGTATGCTCTTGTTCACCAGCCCGGGCGGAAAGATCGTGTCGTGAAATTCCCTCGACTCAGTGCGAGTATAGCTCAAGCAGCACCAGCGGCACGGTTGCTGTGGCTCATAGATGGAGCGGTCCACCGATGTAGTGACATCGATGAGTTCAACTTTCAGGAAGTCGAGACGAGACGGGATGCGCTTCACTGACTCAGCAGCATTCTTGCCTCAGGCATACTGAGATCGCACAAAGCCAGCACAAGGAGAACCTTCATCTTCAGACAACATCTACCTCACTCTCTCAGTATCCATCCTTCCCCTTCACAACTCCATACGCGCCTCCTCCCTTCCCGAACATCTCCGCTAATCCCTGCGCGATGTCCTCCGGCCTCTCCCATCCGGCGAAATGCCCTCCCTTCTCATAAACCTTCTGAAACACAATCGGGCCCATCGTATGCCTCCAACTCTGTGGACTATTCGCCAGCTCCACCGGGAAGTCTGCAATTCCCAGCGGAACATCGATATACCCCTGGATCATCGGTACCGTCATCTCAACCGGATCGTGTAGCGCTTCGTAGTACGTGTACGAAGCTGCATCCGGTCCCGCTCGAGCGAAGACGTACATTGAGGTCCAGAGACAGACTTCGTCGTCTGTCCAGGGATAGTCGTCGGACCAATCGACGAGCTTGTCCCAAATCCATGCGAGCATTCCGACCGGTGAGTCCCGCAACGCGAAGTTTATCGTCGCTGGGCGGGTGGATTGAATGGCGATGTATCCTCTCCCATCTCCCATCCCGAACGGAAACCAGCGGTCCGAACTCGCCATCTGCTTTTTCTCTCTTTCCGAGTACTCCGGCTCTTGTTTGCTCCCGTTGGCGAACTCCTCCGGTTTTGCAGCCCAGGCCCAGTTGATGTGGTGTGCTTTGACGTGTTGCGGGTAGAGCTTCGCCATGGCCCGGGTCATGACGAATCCCCAGTCGCCGCCTTGGGTCACATATTCGTCGTAGCCGAGGTCGAGCATGAGCTTGTTGAAGGCTTCGGCGTAGCGGGCGATGTTGAAGCCGCGTTTGAGAGCAGGTCCGGAGAAACCATAATTGCTGTGAAGGGTTCGTGAGCATGAGTATACGGCATGGGTGGTAGGGAGCACTTACGGAAGACTAGGTGCAACGACGTGGAATGCCGGCTTACCATTCCCGCCCTTGAGCAAGGGAAGTATCTTGGTGACTTCGAGAAAACTTCCCGGCCATCCGTGGATGAACAAGAGAGGAATCGCTCCAGGAACATCGCTTTTCTGGTGCACGAAGTGGAGATCCACAGGTCCATGCTTGTCGACGTTCACTGTCGTCTCGAAGTTGGGCAGCTCGTTGATCTTCTTCTCGTGGGCACGCCAGTCGAATTTCGTGCGCCAGTACTCGGCGATTCGCTTGACGTCCTTCCTGTGGTGCGGTGTCAGTTTCAAGGACCTTTGCGAGGCTTCCTCGCAGTAAACAACGTACAGCGGCGAGCCATAGTCCCAACCGGGATTATCCTCCAACTCAGACGGAAAGTCCGCATCTTCAAGTTTCCGCTGCAATCTATCGAGCTTCTCCTGCGGCACGTTGATGGTATACTCTCTGATCTCTGACATCTTCGCTCTTTCTTCGTGGTGGCAGGAAGCACTCAGATCACAAGCTCATTTCAGCACAGCAGTGGAAGAGGAGAAAGCTGGAGGTCGAGGCGTCCTGTCCTTTAACATCTCTCACCTTAGACTCTTTCCAAGCAACTGGTAAGCTCTCTCTTCTCCGCAGACACCTCGAGGGACGGAAGTCTATTCTGGACTTGCTAGACTAAGATGAGTTAGCATGCGAGCCACAACTTCCACGTTCGGTTATCCCGCGCGTCGCTCCTGCCTGACATCCCCGCACTTTGGATCGATGAGCGGTTTAGTGCGAGCGCACTATGCGGGGCTTATATGTTGCACCTGTCGGACATACGAAATGCGAAGGCTCTTCGGAGTCAAGTATCAAATTGCCGAGCTCGCCGAGAACATGCTCTTGAAACGGAATCATGTTGTGCTTGCAATGAAAGATGTCGATAAAAGTCATGACACTGCATTGCCAGCGTCGTGATCAACAACGGCTCCTCCTGTTCACGAAATATACCTCTCCCACTTTGACCGCATTACTTTCCACTCGCAAGGCCAACTCCCTCATTCATCCTCCTCCTCCTCCTCAGCAACACGCCTTCCTCTCCCGCTTCAGGGCCGCCTTCTCCATCTTCCTCTCTGCTTTCCAGGCCCTCTTCTCCTCCTTCATAGCCGCTTTCTGCGCTTTCTTTTGCGCTTTCCATTCTTTCCAGCTCGCCTTACGATCCATAGGCTGCAGAGCCCTCTCGTATCCACCTGGTGACTGCTGAACGGGATGTACATCCTTGCCCGTGAAGCTGGGCAGAGCGTCCGGTGAGAGTGCGCGTTCGCCCCCAGATGAGGAGTAGGAGGACGACGAGGAGGACGAGAAGGAATTACGATTGAGAATCTGTGGGGCGGCGGTGTATGGTGGCGGTAGCTCGTCTCCTTTCTCTGAGGTAGTACGGTCCTCGACAGCTTTGGGGTGGGCGATGGACTTTTGCGGAGCCATGGAGGGGAGGTAGGGTTCTTTTTGAAGAAGGAGGGTTGCTGGCTGTTGCTGGCGGCGACGTTGGGAGCAGCACATTGTTGTGGTTGGGGTTGTTTAGGTGGGTGGTGGGAGAGGACGGTGTTTCAGTGGTTGTGCTTCGAGGTGAATGATGGAGGGCAAGCCTTGTATGCGTTGGACTCTGGTGTTGGATGTGTTGGATGATGTTTAGGCAACAGTCAAGGGAAGCAGCTTTACTTACACTTTTCTCATTGAGCCATCAGAAGGATTACCGTTCATGTAACGCCTCAAGCTTGAATGAGAAGGAGGGCGGATCGCGAAGTCGTTGATCCTATCGGACGAGACTACAACGCACGAGAAAGAGTTGATCTCCTAGTCTCGCGATGATGATCGGATGTGGTTAGATTGGTTTGGAGGTGGGAGCGTTTTGCTTTTGTCGTTGATCGCAGGCGGCAGGATTTGGAGAGAGGATGGCGTCACTCGTGGTGGAAGGATTCGAGGGGTTCGTGTTACGGCCGAGAGAGCAACAACAAGACGGAGCACAGAGTGAACAGGAAATTCTCTTAATCTTCCATTGTCCTGTCTTGCACTTGAGGAGGTGTACAAGGCCATTAGCTATACGATGCAAACGATCTGGCTGTATACTCTTGGAAATTCGTGATTATGCTTGAGATTGATCTTCATAGCCGTCCATGAATTCGAGGCACAGAAATGCCGCAACCGATCGTGAGGAGAGTCCGGTGGCTTAATAGCTGTCTGCTCACAGCATCGTCGCATCGTAACTCCGACTGCTACCTCATCAGAACCATTTTTGACTCATGGCAGTGTCTGCCTGCAGTGAGACGAGCCATTCTCAGGACATTGACTACTCGAAAGAATGCTCTCCTCCCTCGTAAGCTCTGTCAAGACAGAGTACAACTCCATCAACATGTGGCCTTTCAACAGGTCATCTGAAGAACCAGCTTCGAAAACCGCTCCACCCAGTAGACTCAGCGAAGCACTGGCGCAAAAAGACAGAGCAAGACCTTGGTCACAAATCCTCGCCAGCACTCGCGGTCACAACCTCCGCATCTCCACTCGCACAGTCATCACCACGGAGGAAGTCATTCTCCAAGGCTGGCCATCGCGAGGTGGTCTCATCGAGCTGGAAGGCGCTCTGGCACCTGACTTCGAGTATCTCAAGCTCAACCACATCGACCCACCTCTCCGCCGCGACCCAGACCAGGAAGCAGAAGAAGAATTCTGCCGCGGCCTCTTGCGTCTAGGAGCAACATGGTGGTCCAGCGATAATCGCCGAAACTTCGTCCACCGGCTTGAGAGCCAATGCGAAGATGCCATCAAAGCGTTCCAAGCGGACGAAAGTCTTGACGCCTCTCGACTAGAACGCAGATGGGTTCGCGTAGCATGGCCCTCTGAACCAGCCGGTTCGCTATGTGTGTTGGAATGCGAGAGGGTCATCTGTGGTCGGAGGGGCAACGAGGTACATCGACCGCGGCAGGCGGGGTCGCTGACGTTGGCGAGGACGATGGATGAAAGGTGTGAGATGTTGAAGGTGTTTGGAAGAAGGGTGTTTGAGTCGATTGCGGAGTATAAAGGAGAGACATTCTTGAAGGCTTGGGAGGGAGGGTATGATGGAGAAGGGCATGGCTTGGTGAGGGAATCTTTCAAAGATCCGAAGATTTATGATGGTCATGCCGACGATGCTCTTGGAGTGTTTGGCACCAGTGAGGGATGATGCGAAAGACACTGTGAAGTAGCAAGGAGATTGAGGACGACCAGCGTGAGCCTCCGAACGCAGCTTACTTGGTGGTGTCTACTGGGTCTTGACAAGTGCTGTCTAGTTCGAGCGCCCAGTGAAAATGGACGTTGTAAGTTCTTCCTGTCGGCTTTGACACTTCGTATCCAGTCAGATTCGTGTGCGGACCAGAGCAGTGTCTGGTCTGTGGAAGCCATTCCAATGGAATGTCAATTGAATATGTCTTGCCATCTGAACAAAGCTACGCCATGAGCTTTGCTGGATCTGCTTCCTCACGCAGGACCGCTGCAGGCGGTTTGTCGAGGTCGACCAAGTGGGACATTGAGTAGCCGTCAACGACGAACTACGAAGTACAAGGTAGAGTTGGTGATTGTAGAAGGGAAGACAAAATAGACCGATCGAAGTCGACTTCCTCCAGTTTCCGGGACCTCGGCATCGGCAGGAGCGGAGTCCGACTCCATCACGACCACCTCACTCTTCCACCAACAACATCGACACATGATACCACGAAAAGGTCTCTTTCAGCATCGAGGAAAAGAAAGAATTGACAGAAAGACCTGCTCCTGGTTACTGCAGTGGTGCATTTAAACTCGGTCTCCAAAGAGCAAAGGGCTCAGCGAGTCCCTGACAAGAACGCAGATCAACTTCAACAGAAATCAATCAGCCCAGATATAGAGGATCATCGTGCTCTCCAAAGAGCTCTAGTCCCAAACGACATCTCGCCACCATGGCCACCAAAGCACCGACCCTAGCCGAAGCCCAGAAGCTCAACCAAGAATGCGAACTCCCCAACCCCGAAGCCCCCTCCTCCTACCAACTCGGCATCTACAGCGCCTTTCGTCCTCCGCCCTTCTCCACCAAGCCCTCCGAATGGGAGCGTCTCGCCCGCGAGAAAGTCCCAGTGGCGAACTTTGGTTATGTCTTTGGATCCGCCTCTAGTCATAGGACCTATGCGAGCAACATCGCGGCGTTTGATCAGTATTGCTTGAAGCCGAGTATGCTGGTCAACGCGACGAGGAGAGATTTGAGGGTTGAGTTGTTTGGCGGGAGGGAGGTATTGAGGCATCCGATTCTGGTGGCGCCGGTGGGGGTGCAGAAGATTATGCATGCGGATGCGGAGGAGGCGACTGCGAGGGCTTGTAGGGAGGTTGGGGTGCCGATGAGTGAGTCTTGATGTGGTATTTGGGGTTTGGAGATCAGATGCTGATGATATGGGACAGTTCTTTCGACTGCGGCGACGAGGACGATTGAAGAAGTCGCCACCGCGAATGGTGATGGACAGAGGTGAGTGCAATGTTCCGTGGCCCTGGCAGAGACAGCCGGCTAATGGACGACTGCAGATGGTATCAACTGTATTGGCCACGCCCCCAACACGAAGCCATCACTGCGTCCCTCCTCCACCGCGCGAAAAGCAATGGGTACACCACTCTCGTTGTAACCCTCGACACCTTTACCCTTGCCTGGCGTCCCACAGATCTCGACTCAGCTTACCTCCCCTTCCTCTTCGGCGACGGCTGCCAAATCGGTCACTCGGACCCCATCTTCAATGCGCAGTACGGCGCCCAACTCGCTGCCGACCCACGCACTGCGAAGGAGAAACTCGCCGAAGCATGGGGCATCATCAAACGCAACGGAACCATTTTCGGTGCTGCGAAGATCGTGGCCAATGCCAAACTCATCGCCAAATCCCGCGCATGGCTGGACGTCATGAATTCAGGCACCTACCGGGAGTGGTCCCATCTCGAAATCCTCAAGAAACTCTGGGACGGCCCCATTGTGCTCAAAGGTATCCAAACCGTCGAAGACGCCCGTCGAGCGGCGGAGTACGGCATGTCCGGCATCATCGTCTCCAATCATGGCGGTCGACAACTCGACGGCGCGATTGCCTCACTCGACGCTCTGGCTGAAATCGCGGCGGACGAGACGGTGAAGTCATCGAGCATGGACATCTTGTTCGACTCGGGCATTCGCACGGGGAGTGATGTGTTGAAGGCTTTGGCGCTGGGAGCCAAGGCGGTTCTGGTGGCGAGGCCGTATATGTATGGGTTGGCGATTGGAGGGCAGCAGGGCGTGGAGCATGTATTGAGGTGTTTGCTTGCGGATACGGATAACTCGTTGGCGAATTTGGGGAAGAGGAGTATCAAGGACATTGGTAGAGGGGATTTGCAGATCAGGGGGGAGGCGAAGTTGTAGGTGTATACGAGGATGAAGAGATTTACTTTTGTTGCCGACAACTGATCGATCGCATGCCAGAGCGGTGGACCGGAAGGCGGTGGTTCACTCTCATCCGACGGAAGCAATTTTGTTGACATGCTCGAACTTCGTGTAGGAGCGCCTCCGATGTACTTATGTATGCTTGCGTGAGAGGTTCCCACTGTTTGAATCAGGGTATAGGGAGAGGTCTGGCTCCGATTTCTGAGCTACAGCAAGCGCAAGGGCAAGACGTGAAACCCCTCGTCTATGGGTAAGATGTATCTGTCTGCCAAGCGCTTCACAATGTCCATGGCATTGTCCTTGTACGCTCCTCTGAACAGGAAATAATGGTTCAGGTAGTGATACCTGGAGAGTTGGTCAGCAAACATCTGCGTTCGGAGTGACAACGTCGTACTTACAACTTGTAGAGCTCGACACGATCTTCATATTCTCGCACGGGCTCAGTCTTGGGCACCATGCTGTGATACTCGTCGAAGAAGCCTGCCGTAAAGCCTCCAAACGCCCGCATGATGCCAATTTCGTACTCCGAGTGGCAGTAAGCAGCGCTCGGGTCGAAGACGATATGCTCAGGCCCACCCCAGGCTGGGTTCGTCCCAAAGGCCTTGTTGCCATGCCACAGGTCTCCGTGCACGAGTACGGGCACGATACCTTCTCTTCCACCAAGATGACCATTGCCAAGCAGCCGAGGTACGACTACATCTACGATGGCATTCACGCCGGCTCGTAACTCTTGATCGGTTCCGTGCGTTTCTTCTATCATGCTCATGATACTCGTGAGTCGATTCTCGGCATAGAATTTGGGCCACGAGGCTCGAAAAGTGTTGATTTGAGTGGTCGAACCGCAGTATGATCGTCGATGCCATCCAAACATCGGATCCTTTTGACCCGACGGTATCTTCGCCTTCGTGTTGTGCAAGTGAGCAAGCTTTTGAGGCAATGACAGACCGCTGCCGCCGTCAGCGAGGGCTGCATCGTGATCCACGATGTCCATCCACTCCATCAGAAGGAAGGATCCTGGGGTGTTGGAATAATTCCCGTGCCCGAGACTATACGGACAGATGGTCGGAACCGTCGCAAGAAGTTCCCGCAGCGCTTCGTGCTCAGCTGGAGTGAACATTGTTAGAGTGGGGGCCAGAGAGACGCAAGCGATACCAAAACTTACATGAAAACATATCATCATTGGGTCCCGACTTCATGAAATAGTACGTAGCTTTGCCGTTGACCAGGGCTGTGACCTTGGCCGGCCGCGAGAAGCCTTCTTCGCCAACGAGCTCCATGAAGCCGCATTCTGGTGATATGCGCAGAAGCTGGCACACGGCTGGATCGAGTGGCAGGCGATCAGACCCCAGGAGCGGAGAGTCACGACTTCCGCAGCTGATTTCCCGATTCTTGAGATATTTTGCCAGGTTGTGGTGTTTATTCTCCTCCGCGCGTACCGAAGGAGTATGTCCACTCGGGTCTTGAGCGTTTGGATCGGCGCCGTAGCGGAGAAGAAGCTTCGAACAAATCTCGTGACCGTTCGCGGCTGCTTGATGTATTGGCCTCAGACCTGCTTGAGTCTGCGAATTGGCATCTGCTCCTGCATCCAAAAGTGACTGAACAATGGCCACATTTCCCAACCATGCCGCTTGTAAGAGTGGAGTCTCTTTCGTAGCACAGTCGCTATTTGGGTCCGCTCCGCCGTCCAGGAGCGCCTTGACTGCATCCACACGTGTGTTCACGATTGCAAGGGATATTGCGGTCTGACCGTCCCTTGTCCTCGCATCGATTCTAGCTCCATGCTTGATCAGTAAAGAGACGCCTTTATGATTCCCCAGCATAGCAGCATGCATGAGCGGAGTCCAGGACTGGGAATCGGTGCTCTCTAGGTCATCAGAATTTTTCAACCAGAACTCAAGGACGTTTGGATCGCGGGTTCGAGCGGCGAGATGCAACAATGTGCGACCTTCCTTGTCCTTCACACCGATGTTGGCCGAATGAGTAACAAGGACACTCATTATGGCGACTTCTCCGTGAATCGAAGCTTGCTGTAAAGCAGTATGGCGTGCATTGTCCCGAGCGTCGACATCAGCGCCGGCGCCGAGTAGTATTTTCAGAGTTGTGATGTTACCATAAGCCGCGGCGTAGTGCAGCGCAGTGCGTTTCCTCGTGTCGGTCAGTCTGACACAGGCACCTCCGTGGACCAGCTTTTCCAGCGACCGATAATGGCCATTGATGGCGGCATGGAACACTGCTGTCAACCCGGCAGGTCCTTCGAGGTCATGCTTGGCTCCCAGCTTGAGTAACAATTCCACCACGTTTGGTCGCCCAATTTTCGTGGCCCATATCAGCGGTGTGAGCCCATTTGAGTCTGGTGCATCTATCTGGTCCCCACGTCTCGAGAGGGTTTCGACGAGAGGAGTGATACCGCACTGAGCTGCCAGATGCAGGAGGCTCAGATTTTCGGGAAGCTTATCCCACTCAGGATGG
Source organism: Zymoseptoria brevis (assembly GCA_000983655.1). Lineage (NCBI taxonomy): Eukaryota > Fungi > Ascomycota > Dothideomycetes > Mycosphaerellales > Mycosphaerellaceae > Zymoseptoria > Zymoseptoria brevis. The sequence goes on along the minus strand of JYJE01005736.1, from coordinate 13,168 downwards.
CTTTCATGCCAGTAGAAGTGAAGCCACTTTTCGCGGGACATCATGGTATGAGTAAAGTGAGGCCTTGAAAGATAGGTATTCCAGTCGATCGAATGATTGGCCAACCTCGCATGCTCCATCCAGAATAGTCGGGCGTAGCTCAGCACGGGTCCCATTTCTTCCGCCACACTTCCAATTTTCTGATCCGAGAGAGTGATCGGAGTCACGAGGATATCAAAAAGATCGGCATGATAGTCCTCTATGGGTTTGCTGAAGATGAAGCCAATTGCGCGCAGGTACTCTTTCACCGACTCATGCACAAAGTACACGCTACCTTGACGGTTGGTAACGAAGGATCCGCAAAGAGCCGTGTACTCAAGAAGCATGCTTGTGTCGTCGCGGTGTTCCTCGGGCAATCCAGCCAACACAGCCAGTTCCTGTAAGGTCAGCGGTCGGACGGCTAGAACCATGGTTCTCAGTATTGCCTTGGCAAACTTCACATGCTCTTCATCGCCGGCGGCATCGATCTCTCTGATCATCCTCCCGTAAAGAGACTCCAGACCTTTGGGAAAGTTGCGGAGTTCTTTCCTCGTGTCAAATAGGCGGACGTTGGGTCTTGCAAGCGCATCGCAGGCCATCGAAACGTAGAGAAACGTTCCTTCGGAGATATCCTCCAGAGTTGCAACGACGCTGCTTACCAAAGAACTGCTATATCCTTTCTGCAGTTGAAGCGTATCGACTCTCGCACTGATGAATTTCGAGACCAGAGCCTGTACTTGGTCCGTATGTTCCTCGAGATTGATGTGGAGAGCTGAACTCAGCGCCGGTGTGATCCAGTGCACATTTCGGCTCGTAAGGAACCACTTCACCTCGCAGGTATCATTCTGCGCTGAAAGCTGACCATCAGAACGCGGAGCTCTTTCCTGCTCCAGAAGCGGCGAAAGGAGTTTCAGAAAGTCGTCAATCGATTCCTCGTGCAGTTCATCCAGGGCATCAATCACAATGTAGACCTTGCGGACGCTGGGACTGGCGAAGAAATCTTTCAATATCCTCCAAAGCGATCGTAATGCCGTCGGAGAACTGAACAGCTGGTCACCTTCTCGGCTAAACAAGGCTCGAAATTGAGAGGACAGGTCCGGACGTGAATGGAGAAGCTGATAGATGATGCCGCGTAGGACTGCAATTGTGTTGTTGCGGCGAGTGTCCTTGTTATCGCAGAAGAAATAAGCAAGGAGCATGCTAGGACCTGAGCACGCAAATTTGATGCGGTCCTGCATGAATTTGATGATCGCGACTGCGAGCATCGTCTTGCCTTTGCCAGGGTCGCCATTGAGCCACAAGATACGGCTACCCGCATACTCAAGCCATGTCTCGAAAGCCGGAGTGGTCCGCAGCCACGTACCAGAGTCCGGAAGCAGCTGGCCCCTCGTGTGCTCGATGGTTTCGAGCTCCTCACCTGGGTCAGTGACGAAGAGTGCATCGAGACACCGACCCACTTCGTGAGTCGGGAATCGGGTACGGCTCGCCACACAACCTGCCGCTCCCTGTGTGACTGAAAGCAGCCTGTCTCGCACATGAGCATAGTTCTTGTCGTCGGGACTTCCGAATTTGCAGAGATATTGGTGATGGATGGCAAGAGCCGCACTCGGAAATCCATCAATAGTTGCCGAGTACTCATTGACCACAACATCTCCGTCCGGTGGCTGTTCGAAGAAGCAAAAAAGCGGGATGTGGTTCACAACTGCCAATCGAGCAAAATCCGAGGCGAGACGAATCAATACATCGTCTGTATCATGGAACAAATGTAGGGGTCCGCCATTCCCAGTTGCAGCCATCGCCGCCAGTATTGTCGACATGGATTGGGGTGGAGCGAGCGGTTCCCGATGAACAGTGCCTAGAAAAACCATACCTGCAAACGACCTGGCGAGCCCAGAAAATTCTTCGTGGTTGGCGTCGCAAAGCAGGGCCGCCTATATATCGTTACTGGGGGAACATGTAGGTTTTATTCGCCATAGAAGTTCTCACCTGCTTGATGATAACACCACCGAACGAGTGGCCGATGAAAACCAAAGGCCGCTTCGGGCAGTGCAGACGTTGGGCTTTAACGCCGCGCAATAGCTCCAGGGCCAACGAAGAGAGGTCGGATCGAATAGTTCCACTACCACCAGCATGTTTGGAAGCATAGCTGGCGCTGAGTATCCTTGAAGTTGGCAGCCAGTAAGGTAGCATGTCCTCCGCCTTCAGCCAGTTCACACGGTCCTCAAGCCCTGTATCATCGGTATCATCGAGCCCGGGTACCGCGACAATACTAGACCGGCGTTCAGCAGATGCCCGGGAAGAGAAGAATGATCACGAAACGTCGTACTCAACTTGCTCCAGGGGATCACCTGTCTCTTGGGAGGACGTGGGACCATCATGAAGCACGTCCAAACTGAAACTTGTGTGGAGTATCTCCTGCGTAGACCAAAGTAAGAAGCAGTCGTATTGAACAGGGGTGACTTACCATGATCAATCACTTTGTCGATGTGAACGCCGACTGGGGTCAGTAGCGCATGTGTCGTTGTGGGGAGCAAAAGCACTAAGGTAGTGTAAATCCGGGATGCAGCCTGACCATATCTACAGCGCGAGGGAGTGCAATCGCCTGCTGACCCACGGGACTTGGGTACATCTGCAGCTCAAGATCATTTGCAGGGGTGTTCTCACCGGTCCATCTGGGCGTTCGCTCGCCAACGCCCTTCCACTGTCACTGGTCAGCCTCGCGTTGTACAGAAGTGGCGTGTAAAGTCCGGATCATCAGCCTGACAGTAATCCTTCGAGTCGCTTTCCCTTCGCACCTTACAACACCATCTCGCAGGAAGCATCGCTGATGGCCGAGCGCTCTGATCATGGTAGGGAAATTGTCATTATAGGTACGTGAAAGATTTGCTGACCAGGAAATCGCAAATTGACACTCTTCGCAAGGAGGAGGGATCATTGGATGTTGCACGGCGTACTATTTGACCCGTCATCCGAAGTATGAGCGCGAACGGGATCGTATCATCATCCTCGAGGCAACGAAGATCGCAGGCGGGGCATCTGGCAAGGCTGGGGGGTTCATTGCTCCCTGGGCGGATCCGCCTTGTTTGGCGAATCTAGCGTGGCGTCTGCACTCGGAGCTGACGAAAGAATTTGACGGTGTCAACCGTTACGGCTACCGGGAAGTCCGCCGACTGCACTGTACCGTGAGATTCCAGGAGGCTTCCAAAGACTCGATTCCGCAGGAGTCCGTCCCGCTTCCAGCGTGGATGTGCGAGGATCGGACAGCGACCGCGGTGCTGAAAGGCCACGGGGCACAGTTGCATCCATTACTGTTCACCTCGCTGATGGCAGAAGAGGCAGAGGCTAGGGGTGCCCGCATCGTCCTTGGTTCTGCCTCGTCCATCAACTACTCGGAGGACGGCGCTACAGTGAAGAGCGTGAGCTACACGGCTCAAGGTTCCGGGGACATCACATACCTGCCAGCAAGTCATGTCATACTTGCAGCCGGCCCATGGGCACCAACGATTCTGCCAAAGCTGCCCATCGAGGGGGCAAGAAATTGCGCAATACATCTCCGCGTGCCCAGCCAGGATCTTTCGCCGGATCTCGTCTTTTTCAACGACGAAATTCCGAACTTTTTCCCACGAGTCAAGTTCTACCCACGTCCCGACAACACCATACACATCAGTGCTGGAACAGACAATCGTACCACACTCCCGTCGTCCACGACCCTGGTCCAAGCAGACAAAGAGATTTGTGAGCAGCTCCGACTCGCTGCGGACTTCATCTCTCCTCGTCTCCGAGGGCGGGAAGTGCTGGTCGAGCAGGCCTGCTATCGTCCCGCCCTCACGATTCCGGGCCGCGATCGCATCCATGGTCCGCTCTTGGCTGTGACACCAATCTCGGGACTTGTACTCGCCGTAGGACATGACAATTGGGGCATCCAGAACGGCCCTGCCACTGGCAAGCTCGTAAGCGAGCTCGTATGCGATGGCGAGGCGGCAAGCGCGGACATTTCGAGTTTGACCATGGGAGTTGATGTTCGAGATTTGGTGTGACTTTGAATATGCTGGTTCCGTCGATTGCAAAATGACACGTTGCTGTGTTTCCTTTCTTCCTGGATCCCACAAACGTGAGCGCAATAGTCTTTGAATCTGTCTCTTAGTGATTTCACCTTGATCTCCAATCGATCCAGCTCCACATTCCTCGTCGGTGCTTTTACTGTTCTCGTCGTTCCGTTACGATTGCCGCGGCCTAGGCTGGAATATTCTAGATCTACCGTCCGGTCCACGTCTCGGTATGTCTTCGAGTTGGCGGCAAGATCCGCGTGGAAGTGGCTTGACGTGGTTGTCGGTAGATTGTTGGAATTTGCTCGGAAGACGTCCCTGGTACCTGGTCATCGTCGTTGGTCACACTCTTGACGGCAACAACGATCCTCGCATCTCCTGAGAACACCCCGCGCTCTGCCGCGATCTCGATGACAGGCTGATGTGGCTTCCGGCAGTGAATCTTGTGGGTGAACTGCGTGGTGGCAGGTGTTTTATTCCAGCCACCGTTGATCTGTACCACAGAACCCCAAGGCTTCCGGATGTCGACGATGATCTGAATGCCACTCGCACCAGTGCGCGCTGCTTTGAGCGTAAACATCACGGCGGCTGGCGTCTCTCGTTGTGCAAAGTGGGGTTCGAAAGTATAGAATCTTTCATCCAGGTTCCAGTGCTTGCATGGTTGAACGTCGACGATTTCAAAAACGTTGGCATCGATGCTCAAGCGTATTCCTGCGGCCCTGGAGTGACTTCCGATTTCCATGAAGATGTTTTGGCGGACGAAGCATGGTGTTAGCGATTTTTTGATCTGGGCATGCATGGCGTATGCCAACTGGCTGGCCTCGACGCGCGCGTATTGCTCCTCGCCGACTTTCTGAAGGAAAATACCGAGTTCCACATGTTCCTTGAATACTCCCGGAAGACGTGCAACCAGTTCTTGCGCGCTACAGTCTCTGCCTTCCAGAGCCAAGTGCAACCGAATTCCTTTATTGGTGATATGATAAGGCTCGTTACTTTTGCCTCGAACGAACTTAATGTCACCGCACTGTGCAAAATGAGATGGTGAATGCGCGAGAAGGCCATGGTATGCAGAGAAGGGCGAGGAAGTATCCACCCACGCGAAGATGGACATGTCATCGGAATTCTTGATGATTTCTTGCTGCAGGCGGAGAAAGGCCCCGTTGCCTTCCCCATACAGCATGGGCCTTGGTTCGTCAGCAATGCTCTGTAATCGGGTGTAATTTCAGCTACGAACATGTTGACATCGAATAGTCCCATCAGACAGTACGCAGCGTCTTCTCTTCTAGAGGTCGATCTGCCGGCAGCCCAGCTCATTCGCTGAGCAATCGAGCACTTTGAAAAGTCACAATCTTCCATCACGCTTGGAGGAATTCCCGTTCTCGCAGTGATGGCCTTGCCTAGATCTCGCTTCGTTCCGACACATGTCCAGTCGGTGGCATAAAACTCGAGCTCCCTGGGGGCGATCAGTTCCTGAAGGGTCCAGCCTCGTGTAAACCAGCGTGAAGCTTGCAGAGCCGCATCCCAAGCAGCGTCGCCGGTGAAGCTTGGCACATCGTCCAAGTAGACATAGCAGATGGATGCCTCGCGATACAACCGAAACATGGAATTGATCGCCTCGGAGAGTTCCGCGCTGCTGGTCTTGTCTATACAGCATGTATCGACCCAGACGAACTGGAACTCGTTGGCGAGCGCTCGTTCCGCAAAGGCCGTGATTTTCGTAAAGCCTTGCTTCGCGCATATCCGATCGGGACGATCTCGCATCTCCTGATACGTGACCTCGTCATCTCTCCAGACGTGCGATAATATCGCATAGCGAGGCAAAGTCCGGAATGACTCCAGCGGGTGGAAAGAGAGGGTTCCAGCATGCAGCAAGCGCATGATAACTGGCATAAGTTTGCACTGAAGTCTAGGTCCATGAGGGCGTGCATGTTGTTGATGGCAAGGCTGCCGCGAACGATAAGAGCTGAGCGAGGCGTCCTTGAAATCCTTCGTTGTTCGCTAAGATCAGGTGGCCTCAAGACGCCCTTGGTCGAAGCCTGGAGTTGTCTGGCATCGATCGGCCCGTGAAACCGTCGGCGAACCGCTAGGAAGAGTCGTGTCGAGGTAATACACGGAAAAAGGCGAAGTCGTAGAAGGAGACACAGCATTTTCATCGTGCCGAAAGATGCCTTATTGATGATATTGATTGAAATGAAGCATATCGCCGAGCCTACACTCCGTACTCCGTTCAAACTGCAACCGCCAAGCTTTGCAGTTTTCGCCGGAGCACTACGCTTGCTCAAATAGTTGGCCCGAAGGACTATCTATAATAGTGCGATATAAGTATAGAGGTCTGCTGCTTTTCTTTTCTAGGGGGAGACCCCCTAGGACCCCCCTTTGCCTGCCGGCGGCTCGAGGTAGAGCAATCACGTGGGTGGAAAGTCACGTTACAGGAACTTTTTTCAACTTTGGCTGTGAGCCAATCAAACCTTAATCCAGTTTTCAAAAGCAGTCGACTATTATAGGCCCTTCGGGCCAATGATTGAATGTACATCAATATTCCAGCCCCCAGCGAAGGATCACACCTCAGCACCGGAAGCCGGGCCAGCTGCCCCGCATTGATTGGAGATAAGGTAAGGTATGGGAGAGCTTTATCGACGATACCAATGATCACGACACTCTTACCTCCATGTCCTCCACGCACCGTACAAATACCTCGTCCATTCCTCTTTGCCTTGGAGCGCACCGCACCGCACCACCCGACGACCTCCCACGGCCCGACCAACACGATGTCCTCCCTCCTTGGAGTATCCCACGAGCTCCTCCACATCATCTTCGCCGAAACCTCGCCCGCCGACCTCGCTGCTCTGTCTGCCTCGTGTCGGACGTTGCATAGCTATGTGCGGAGCAATAGACTGCTGCATAAGGATTTGTATGTGAAGTTCTACGATGAGCCATGGCAGAGAGTTACACCGACGATTCCGACTGCGACTTCATCAACACCCACACATTCCGCCGCGGAGGCAAGTTCGTCGTCTGAGTCGACACCGAGAGGGAAAGAGCCGGATTGGGAAGAAGACTTGCATAAATTGGTGCGGATGGACAAGATCCTCAATTCGACGGACATGGCGGCAAAGAGGGAGAACTTGGGGTTCGTGGCGGAGCAGATTGAGCATTTGGTGCAGACGGCTTCGACAACGGATCCAGAGTCGAGCCAGAACCTCGCTTTGCTTCGAAAGGTATTCCAGAATGATGCCAATATCGACACGTTCCTCTGCTCTTCATCACTGTTCTCTCGAGCGGGGAATGATCAACAACAACCTGCCGAGACGGAGGAGCTGAGGCAGGCTAGCGCGAAGCTTCATTGCTACTATGGAGTGCCGATCGATGTTCCGCCTCCACCACCTCCACGCCCTCTTCTGGCGATAAGACGCACCACCGTCCCGCCACCAGTCACAGCCGACAACAACGCTCAAGCCACCGCCGGCGCAACCACCTTCAATGGCGCCTCTCTTCCAACTTTCCAGATCTTATCATTACCTCCACCCTCGCAATCGACCCGCTCCTCCGTTCTCAAACCTCGTCTCACCCACCCCTTCGCCCGCTCAAAAGTCTACGACCTCCGCGAATACACCCCTCAAACTCTCTGGGGCCCTTTCCGCGCCGACGGCTCCGGACGCGTAGACTGGGAGAAAGTCGAAGCCATCATGATCGTGTTGGGGTATAATCTCAACAAGTTCGCGGGCCGGTCGGAGGGGAGATTCCAAGTAGCGTGGAATCAACCCTTCGATGGGGCGACGGCTGGGTCTTTCAGGTCGCCGCCGAAGGTGAAGCCGAGGGATGATGAGGATGCGTGGGAGACGGATGAGAGTGAGAAGGAGCCTGAGTTAAAGCGAGTGAGGGAGTTGGCGCTGGGATTAGATGCGCAGGATCCGTTTGGCGTGAGTGGGAGTTGGATGCGGGTGGTGTGTTTCTTGGATTACAATGATTTGTATTCGTTCAACTTCACGGAGAGGATTCCCGAGGGCCAGGCGAGGGAGGGGATTGAGACGGAAGAAGGTACGATCACACTGCATGAAGTGGTAAGCTGGACCCCTTTCTTTGAGCCCGTCACTGACACGATGTCTTATGTATAGCCATCCGACTAATCCGCATCAAGCTCCAAGTTACGCGTATTGATCCACCCGGTTCCGGCGATGAGGACGGCGAAGACGAAGACGATCTTGATGGCACATACAGCGAGGACGGACCCGGCCCAGGTCGTATCGAAGGTCGATCAGGCGACGGTCTCGACTGGTCCAACTTCACCGGCACCCGTCTCCCAGTTGTGCACTTCCGCGGCACGTCACGTAGCCTCCACGCTTCCTGGGACCCCAACGCCAACTCTCGCATACGCGGCACGGTGCGCCAGACTCCTGAGGGAGAAATTCGATGGACGACTTTCTCGATCTTCCATGGAGAGGAGAGGTGGAGGAATGAGGGAATCCAGGTCGGTGGAAGGGGAAGTAAGCGCGGGGTCTTGGGGAATTGGTTCGATAAGGATTATGATATGCATGGTCCCGCGGGCCCGACTGCGTTTTGGAAGGAGAGTGATGAGGTTGGGGAGGAGAAGGGTGCTGCGGGAGCCGCTGGAGGGCCCTTGAGTTGGTTTTAAGGTGGGAGTCGATTGGATGATGGTATCGGGTCGAGAAAAGACTTCGCAGACCAGCATGGATCGTTTCATGGCGAACGGATGGACGAGAGAACACGGAACGAGAAGATGGTTACGACTGAGAGACGACAGAGGGACGAAGTGGCGTTAAAGAAGCACTGTTCACTGCAGCTCGATCACGCATGAAATCGACAGTCATGGAAATGAATGGTTGCAAGGCTCTCCTGGGTGTATGCTGCCTGTTGAGACTTCCTAGCTTTTGTCGCTCAGATGAAAGCCGCATATCCACCAAAAAGGAGTCCTACACAGAAAGAAACATACCTTAGTCTCATGCTCCATGCTTCCATCCTTCATGCTTCAATGATTTCGCCCCCACCCATAATGATACGTCTCTCCTCCAATAGGCACGTACCGCTGTCAAAAAGTGGGGCCGAGCTTCTTGACCTCGACCCTGAATTGAATCACCGCACTTCCAACGTCGTCGACCTCACACGACAATCACTCCACAACACAACACCTCGCCGAGATCGCCTACAACACCGCCTACGAACATACAATCGCCGTTGCTACTGCAATCACTGCCTGCCGTTGTCGACCTTTCGCTACGCTTCCTGTCTGACACATTACTGTCGCAGCCCTGCTGAGAGAGATTCCGCCCGCACACATCTAGCTCGCCATTTACCGCCGAGAAGCCATTACGAGCTGCCATCGATCGCGATTGCCAACCGCATTTCACCCAACACCCTTCCGAGAGCGAGTGAAAGGCTCATACAATCGCTGCGGCGAGAAGAGTCGACGTTGGCAGTGTGACGAGAGACTGAAGACGACAGATCGGACACCGCGGTGTGAGAACACTTTCGGACTCGACGCGGTAAAACGTGCTGCGTCCGTTGCCATCTTTGCGGTTCTAGCAGAGCGCTGGAATTCCATCTCCGAAGACCACTTTGCTGCGGGAGAGTATTCTTCACTTTCCGCGAGACGCTTCCACACGCGAGCAGTTTGGGCGCGTACCTTGCGATCGCCAGAGAAGAGCTTGTCGGACTTCTGAGCGACCCTGTTTGGCTTAACAAGCTACCCCTCATTCCGCCTGCCGACACGTTGTCCACACACCTACCACCACCGCCCTCACCACAAACACCACCACGACCATCATGTCAATACGCCATTATACCGCTGACGAGCTCTACGCCCTCCGCGCCTCCCCCCTCGTGTCCAAACCCGAAAACCTCCCCTCCATCGAGCAATGGATAGAGTACGTGTACCTGGAAGTAGACGGCGTGAGGGAGAAGCTAAGGATCCCCCACAGTGAGTCTGCTCAGCAGCAGCAACCGACGTCGCGCGTCACCGCCGTGGCCAACAGCGATGCGAAGGAGAACAAGCGGAGAAATCTCGCGCCGGAGCCGAGTCCGATGGGGTCGTTTTCTACAGGGCGCCCAACGTTGGGGAGGATGGGGAGTAGTATGAGGGGGACGAATGGTGAGTTTGGTTGCGGTGTGCGGTGGATGAGATGCATGTGCTGATTTTGTTGAGTAGAGGATGCTTCGCTTGGACCTCCAAAGACGATGTTTCCGTCGAGCAGGAATGCTGCGAAGCTTGCTGATGGCGCGGGCGAGGCAACAGCGGAGGAGTCGGACACTGCGCGCAGCCGATTCTTTACCGATCGACAAATGAATAGACGCAGTGATCACATCAATGAGAAGGATGGGAGGGACAATCGCGACAGCTGGACGCGAGCTGCTGAGCGAAGAGCGTTGGGTGATCAAGAGGATGGCAAGACCGGGGAAAGGAATGACAGATACGGCAGACGCGACAATCAAGATGGTGAGCGCAGAAATGGATACGGCGAGAAGCATGACCCACGCTGGACGAACAATCGTGACGATCGGAGAGGTCAAAATGGAGATCGACCTGCCGGTGGCTGGCGGGAACGCGAACAAGCGAGGCGGAACGGCGATCGCGGTCATGATGAGAAGGAGCCGGAGTGGATGGAGGACCCTGTTGTGCAGAAGGATCAAGAGCTGGGATTTGGCATGGCGCGAACACAAGAGGAGTTCCAAAAGTGGAAGGACAGCATGAACAAGAAGAATAAAGGCGAGCCGGAGAAGGAGGAAGTTGTGGAAGCACCGCCGGCTCCTCCGCCGCCTGCTGAGCCGAAGCCGAGCTTGAAGTTGGATGGATTCGAGGGTGGCTTCTTCGGCAGTTTGAGGTCGGACTCTGCTAAGGACGCATCAACTTCTCCACTTCCTGCCGCACCGAAGACGAGCAATGCAAAGTCGGGCAAGACGAGTCGGTTTGCGTCGATGTTCAAGCCGGCGCCGGAGGAGACGCCGCCTCCGCCAGCACCTGAGAGTAATGTTCAGAAAGCGGCGAACGATATCGCACAGACTTCTGCAGAGGATCACGAAGGGTTCAATCGAGTTTTGGCCATGCTCGGAGGTGGGCTGAAGCTTGGTCAGCCGTCGCCTGCTGTGGAGACTTCAACACCGGCCTCGCCTCAGCTCTCGCGCGGTAATGGCGCGAATGGTGCAGCAGGAAAGCCCAAGAGTCGATTCCAAAGCATGTTCGAGCAGAAGGGTCCGGATGGGATGCAGTCGCCTCAGCAGGGTGGCGCGGAGATGTTGGAAGGAGGCCGAGACGAGTCAGCCGGTCGACAGGAACAGCCCGCGCGATCTCAGCCTCCAGAGCAGACCATGTCGCCGGAGCCTAGCAACATGTTCAACGCGCTTCGAGAGCAACAGCCTCGTCCATCATCGGGACGAGTGAATGACCTGGCGATGTTCGATCCTCCATCGCGCGGTGCGGCCTCACCTGACATCAACATCCAAAACCTCCTCGCCCAGCAACGCCAACGCCCTCAAGTGACGAGCAACGAGAGCCAGCAGCTTCTCAACCTCCTGCGAAAGTCGGACCCCAACCAGCAATCACGTCCTCAATCTCAGCAGATGCAATATCAGTCCACCAACCCTAGCAGCGGTATGAATCCTCCGGATCTCCAGCGCTGGCTCGATCAACAACACGCAGCACACAATCTTCAAGATCTACCTCACGCTCCGCAACCGCGCATGCCTCAACAACCGCCTGGTCTCTTCGAGAAGCGCATCATGCACAACTACGCACCGGATCACAACGAGCAAGGTGCGCCACCCGGAATGCCGCCTGGTCTCCTTCCCGATCAGCGTAGAATATCTCAACGCGTCCCGCCAGGTTTATACGATGAGCAAGCATTCTTCTTACATCAGCAGCGACAGCAAGAACAGCAACATGCTGCACTGCAACGGGATGGACCTCCAGGACAACAAAATCTCCTTCCCGGCAGCAACGCAAGACGTGGTCTTCCACAGCAGGGCTTCTCTGGCCCACCGCCTCCACCAGGCGCATATTCACAACAACCCGACTTCCACCAATACATGACTTCCCCACCCGCCAACTCCGCCGGAGGAGGACGACCGTCATCGTCAGGCCCGCCTCCACCCGGTTTCAACGCGATGATGCCCCGCCATCCACCAGGCTTCCCGAACATTTTCCAGGGAGCGAGGGAGCCGCAAGGCCAGCAGCAAGCACAAGGTCAGATGATGAGTCCCCCTCCACCTCCCAACGGCGGCATGGGTGGGCCGCCACCGGGATTCTTCGGTGGCCCACCTCCTCCCCCGGGAATGGGTGGTCCCCCACTAGGATTCATGGGTCTTCCGCAGCAAGTTGGCAGAGGACAAGGGAGGGGGTTTGAGTATGGTGTTGATGGTGGAGGGAGACGATGAGGGATAGGAGGCAGTATGGGGCATACGGAGGTCGTTTCGAGGGGAGCACGGAGGAGAATGGTTGCATGGGCAGCTGGCTGGAGGGGAGTGGGGCCCAGGCCTACCATTCCGAGGGCGAGTAAGGAGTTCTTCGTGACGGGATATTTGGGCCAGTGAAGGCAATGGGCGGTTCTGGGTCGTCTGGAGCGTTTAGCGAAGCGGGGTGTAGAAATGCGATGGGATCGAGGACCATTCCTGTATTGAGGCCCTGCCTTGCAAGGTTGACTCTAAGCATGTGCTCTGCCTAACTGGATTGATATGTTGTATCTGCCATGCCGTGCACGCTTCATTGAATGCTCACACGGAAAGAAAATGCTTATAAGAGCGTTGACTGGCTCGCTTACGACCGCCGCTAACGGATGTTCGGTTTCTTGCTCCGATGTCAAATCTGAAATGTTCTGAATCCGAGGAGATCGTGTTTAATTGCTGGTGATTGTGGGGACCTGCTAAACGTAGTGCGGTTAAATTCTAAACACCGTGCGGTTAAATTCTAAACACCGTGCGATGCCTTAGGCACCACTATATTGATGAGCGCCAGCTCTATTTGATAAGCGCTAGTAACTATCTTATTAGCGTTAGCCTTAATTAACTAGCGCCGGCGACGACGACGTTAATAGTAGTATATAGACGAGGGCACGAACAATTAGTACAACATAGGTAACTCTCGTACATTCGACGGT
>JYJE01005725.1:4681-16029 GCA_000983655.1 Zymoseptoria brevis | reverse complement strand
CAAACCTTAATCCGTTTTTTCAAAAGCAGTCGACTATTATAGGCCCTTCGGGCCAATCATCAGGCAGAGAAGCTCCTCGCCTATCGATAACATAACCTAGTCGAGCAGGGTACAACCTGGGAATCGGTACGAGCTTCATCGACCAGGCGGAGCAATGCAATGTGGGATGAATTTTCAGGCTGATCGTAGCTATAGGTTCTCTCGAGCACGTCCTCAAGCTCGCTCCTGGCATCTCGAGAGTCGAGAGATCCCGCGTGAAGCCACTCGCAGGAATACAAGCCCTCCTTTTTGAACCACTGCTAACGAAATGTATGCTCACCGCGGGCCAACGTGCTTTTCTGTCAGGCTGAAAGTACTGCCTCTACAGATGAACTCAATCTGTAAGAGTCTGCAACTATGGAAGAAGAGTAAGCAATTCATTAACGCAAAGAGGATTTCCTGACTTGGCCGCCGAAGTTCGCTCGTTCACGCCGGGTACAATCGCTTGTCTCCTCAAATGAGGCCTTGTTGCGCTCTACCGTCCTGCTCGATCTTGCTCGCAAGTCAGCATTTCTTCGAACACGAACTCTCTTATCCAAGGAGCGATCACCAACCAGTGAACCTGACTCCCGCGAACTCCTGCGCCGTCTCTCTGTCAACAGAACCGTAGGAGATGATGAACGGGTCATCACTTTCAAAATGCGCCATCAATGCCTCGTAGAGTGGCTCATCTTCCTCAGAATAGCCCTTTGCTGGCGTGAAGATAACGCCGCCTTGAGGGTTCTGGGAGTACCTATGGACTTCCTGGACAGGATATCCCAGCGTGCGCATGAACTCGATCGCCTCGTTGACGTGAGCTTCCAACGTGCCAGTCTCGACGAATCTGAGGGTGAGAGTACTGTCGAGACGGGAAGCAGTGTGCTGTCTTGCGGTGGACTCGACTTCAGTCATGATCTCTAACGCCTGCTTGTCGATCGAACGATAAGCAACAATAAATGCTCTCGACCTCGTTCGGGTAGCCTTCTGCTGGGAGGAAGAAGATCGTCGTGTAGGCCTCCTCGACGGCAGAGCATAGATCTTGCAGGGACTTTGATGGCCTCCTTGACGTCGTCGTTTAAACCGCTGTTCCGGGCGGATTGAAGGATGATCGCGCTGTCAGGAAGAGATGCGATTCGTTATTTCCGTGCCGGGTATTGGGAGAGGCAATTGGCAGGTAGACCGCGGCAGTGTTGGATACACGCCAAAGGGACAGACTGTCGTGGCTTTATACTTCTCAAGGAACACTGCTGCCTCTTCGTGACTCATTTCGGCGGATCAAGCACCAAGATCAGCATAGCAACTCGCGACAGTCGGACGCAGGTGCTTCCACAAAGCAATTTGTTGCAAGGCAATCGCGCAAGAAAGGTCCAAATGAAGTATTGTCATTTGCAGAGGCACTAGAGCCATGACTTGCACGCAATCGCTGATGCCCGAGAGGCCCACGGAACGGTACCCCCATCACGGCTGATCTTGGCTGCGCGTACAATCGTTGTCTTCCTGCTCGCTCGAGATATAATGATGTCGTGGTGAAGATCGTCGTGGTAACAGATCTCGGCGCGGTCCGCGGTCTAGCTTCACGTCACAGCTGGAAGTCGCATGTGCTTTCAAAGCTTCGCGGCTTGTCATCCACGACCTCATCATCACACACTTCGACCCATCTCGCCGTCCACAACTCACTCTTCCACACCTCATAATTCACACCCCCACCCGAACAACTCCAAAACAGAACATCACCATGGCGGAAAACGAAGTCAAACAAGTCATCCAACAACTCGACTCCCTCAAAGCGAACCACCTCTCCCAAGCACCGCAGCTCCTCTCACGCGCCAAACTCGGCCTCCTCCATCTCGACGCCCTCATCCCCTCCGAAGACGCCAAGCCTCAACATCTCCAACTCGCCACCGCGGTTCTCGAGCACGGCGCGCTGATCAGCATCAAGCTCAAAGACACCGACTCGTTCACCCGCTACTACCAACAACTACAGCCGTTCTACTCGCTGCCACAGGAGGGACGAAGGAGCCGAGCGAGTAACCAGGGAAAGGTCACGGGTCTGTATCTCCTGCTGCTGTTGAGCGTGGGCGACTATGCGGGTTTCCACACCGTGCTGGAGGGACTGGAGGTGAGCGGAGGCAAGGATCACATCGATCGGGATGAGTTCATTCAGTATCCTGTACGGCTGGAGCAGGCGTTGATGGAGGGCAGCTACGACAAAGTGTGGGTGGAGACGAAGGGCGAGCGGGTGCCGAGTGAGGAGTTTGCGGTGTTCTCCGAGGTGAGCATATTGAAAGCAATGGACGACGCGTCGCACAATCACTAACACATCCGTGCAGGTCCTGATCGACACGATCCGCTCCGAAATCGCCTCCTGCTCTGAGCGCGCGTACCCATCCCTCCCCATCTCGAACGCAAAGAACCTGCTATTCCTCGACTCGGAGGGCGCCGTGGTGCAATTCGCGCAGTCTCGCGGCTGGGTGGCAAAGGACGGACGGATATATTTCCCGGAGCAGGAGGAGGAGATGCGCGCGGCGGAGAAGGATGTCATGAGCAACAGCGATGTTGTGATTGAGAACACGTTAGGCTACGCGCGGAAGTTGGAGACGATTGTATAAGAGGCACGTGTGAGATATGCTGTGAGAGGATAGGCTGGCAGATGGTAGAGTTGCTATGAGTGCTCGCTTCTGCGCTCTACCAGCAGCAAGACTTGTTGCGTCAAGATAGAGAGCATCGGAAGAATCATCAGGGGGCGTTACCGCCACGAACGCCTCTGACTGTATCGTCTGCATCTGATCATGATCACCGACTTTCAACCTTCCGCTACTATCAAAGAGTCATGCGAAGCGAGGTCCTGTCTTGCTCGCGTCCGCCGTGGCGATGGTAGATCATCTGTACGTTTCCGTCCATTCTCGTGACCACAGCGTCGCCAGTAGTCTCGAGACAGAATGTGCCCTTTGAAGTTGCAAACCTCCTAATGACATCCTCGTGAAATATGCACGGAGCAATATCCGCGGAGCAAAATGCCCGGAGCAATACGCCCGGAGCAGCAGTTCGATTCGGAGGAGTGGGGAGGCCAGATCTGACAACAGCAGTACATCAAGTTGGTAGAGCTAAAGCACGGTCACAAACATCGTACGAAAAGCAAGGTTATCGAACATGTGGTCCAGACGAGAGTTTGCATTTGCATATAGCTACTGCAGACCATTCAAGGCCTCCCTTCTCAATCGCAGCTATTCACATCGAATCGCCTTTACTTCGGGTCGTCAAAGACGTAGGTGAGGTGGCAGCGACCGCAGTACTGGCGGTTGTGCATGGCAGCCATGAAGATACCGGCACCGCACTGTCAAAATAATCAGCACATGTCTCCATGATATTCTCACCACAAAAGATTGTATACTCACTTGCTCGGCCGGGCACTCTCTGCGCAGACGCTCAATCTTTCCGTCACCGTCCACCTTGTAGTACTTGAGCACAGCCAATTTCGTCTTTTTGCGCTTGTGCTTGATCTTCTTGGGAGTGGTGTACACCTTCTTTTTGCGCTTCTTGGCCATGCCACCACGGAGACGGAGAACCAAGTGGAGGGTCGACTCCTTCTGGATGTTGTAGTCGGAGAGGGTTCGGCCGTCCTCGAGCTGCTTGCCGGCGAAGATCAGGCGCTGTTGGTCCGGTGGAATGCCTTCCTTGTCTGTTGGATGTGTCAGATCGTGCTGTCTCGTGGCAATTCAAGATTTTCGTGCGCGCGCGGTGTCGTCTTACCCTGGATCTTGGACTTGACATTGTCGATGGTGTCGGACGATTCCACCTCGAGGGTGATGGTCTTGCCCGTGAGGGTCTTCACGAAGATCTGCATGGTCTCAGCAATATGCGTCTTCGAAAATGCAGTGATGGAGAGAAGAAAAGCCCGCGAGGATTTGAAGTTGACATTAGTGGGACGCCGGGCTTGGCGAAGATTAAGTCGATGCTGAAATATCCCCATGTGATACTTTCTGCGCAGCGTCGACGTCCATTTCTCCAAACCCTCCACGCAATCACTTTCGATTCACCATGATGCTCTGCACCTCGATTCAAGTTCCTCAAGAAACACAGATGCGATCTTCTGCAAGGAAAGGATGATGTTGCATTCGTCCCAGGTCGCGTATTATATGATCGACATGATGAATACGACGGGAGGCTCACTCGGTTGCTACGAAGATGCTGGAACACCGGTACCATTCCTCTGGCGACCGTATTGACCGTTTCGACGTTTGATATTATACAACGGCCGTCATCGCAGGAGTCTGATGATGAATGAACATGTTCCGGCAAAGTCCTTGTCACAGATCTCGGGCGAGCCCCGTGTGGGTCAATGCCTCTCCCAGCACGTCAAGTAAACGCCATCAACCGGGAGAAATCCGTTGCCCATGGTGATCAGATCCCGCCCTTGTCAACACCCGACTTCGAATCTTCAACCACGGCCCCGTCCATTGCATGTATTAGTACTACGCTATCCTCTTCAACTCCAAAAACAACACCCTCTATACCACTGACTCTGTACGATTGTACATAGTTGCTCTCACAAACCGCAACAACTCGACCCTTCGCGGCCGAACAGAGCGTTCACTTCCAACCACCTGCGCGGCCTGAGCGGCCTAAACAACTCTTCCTCCTCAGTGTGTTAGGGATTCGCATCTGAGGAGGCGAACGACTACGAAGTCACCTGCCCGGCGGCTGTCGACTTGCACTGCGTGAGGTATGGAGAATGCTATCCACAGACAGTGAGACCATCATACTAACACGACCTGCAGTACCGGAACCAAGAAGGCCGTTCGTGAACGACCTTCAGACCAAACTGGACCCCCAACCCAGGAAACCGGACTCTTCTTGCCTCTAAGCACAATATGCTGCACACAAACCCATCCTCGAGCATCCAAAGACGCCGTCTCGAACACCGTCGACAACAATCGCTCGAGGTTCCCATCCTTGCTTCACCACTTCCTACCAACTCGAAACGGACGAAATCATCACGATCAGGTCATCAACGAGGCCGCAGTCTCGACCAAGACCTGGGCGCCATGGACTCGTCTGCAGGGTTTCGACCACTACTTCCCCAGGATCAACAAATCTACCATGGACTACCCTCTGGACTACCATTAGCAAGGACACACCCGGATACTAACTTAGCATACCTCCCGGATCAGCAACATATCATCAAGCAAGAAACGCAGTCGCACAGTCTAGCCCAGCCGGGCTTCCAGCCTGCGCCGCTTCGGGCGCAACCACAGAACTTCCAATCCCACCTCCACCAACAGCTGCACGGAAGCATCGATCCGTCTGGCGGCGGTCAAACGCACGAACAAGCCGCCGCCATGCAAAGTCTGCAGAGCCACTTGATGTGGTACGAGCAGAACTTTGGCAGCAACCCTTCAAATCCACCCATCAACCACCCTCCCCACCACAACCACAACCTTAACCCTCATCCCACCATGCAGAACGGGCCGTTCGTTCAGATCAGCTCGCCTCCGCCCACCGACATGAACAGTGCTATCTACCTGCCACAACAACCGCTTCAGGCCGTCCCGATGACTCCCGTCTCAAGAGGTCACTCACGTACCGTCCCTAACACACCGCAACATCACAGCCAGGCCTGGCCGAGCCCTCCCCCGACGCAGAGAAAGACAACTCGCAGCAACAGCCATCAAGTCGACGTCGCTCCGATGCCCCATGGACAGGATCTTGGGCAATTCGTCAATCAAGGGCAAATGTTCCAAAATAACTCATTCGCCTACGCAAGCGAACAGGAGTATGCGGCATCCGCATACTCCTCATCCGTGGCGGACCCTTCATCACCTATGCATCAGCAGAGCACGCCAATGCCGACACTATTTGAGGAAGTCTCAAACCCGTACTGCGGACAAGGAGACATCCTTCTCCAAGCAGCGGCGGGCGCTGACCAAGACTTCAACAGTCCTCATTTCATGATGGGCGATGGGTCTGCATGCGCCGAGCAAGCCGCACTGGATGCGGCTGGAATCGACGCTACGTACATCGATACCGGTATCTCAGAGGAGCAGATCAACTCCTGGCTCGTTCACCCCGTTGGAAAAGGCGAGGCATACACATGCAAATGGGAGGGCTGTAACACCACCATCAACCGCAAGGAGAATGCCCGCTCCCACGTACAGAACCATCTCGATGACCGTCGATTTCGCTGCAACCCATGCGGCAAGAGATTCAACCGCCTCCACGATACGAAACGCCACCATCTCACGCACACAAACGAGCGACCTGCAGTATGCCCCTGTGGTAAGACTTTCGCACGAGCCGATGCGCTCACTCGCCATCGTCAACGCGATATGTGCGAGGGTGTGCTGCCAGGTTTCGAGAAGCTCGAGGAGGAGAAGCCAAAGCGTGGACGCCCGAAGAAGGACAGATCTGAGAGCACCGGCCCTTCACATCGTTCCGACCGTCCTGATATGGATTCTCGCGCACGCAAAGCAGCACTGGCTCGACGAATGGACGAAGTGTACGGAAATGGCAGCGCTGCTAGCAGTAGCTCCGGTGCCAGTGTTCGCAGCATGCCAGACACTCCTCCACAAGAATCCGACGAGCTCGCGGCGGACGCCTTCTTGGATCTGAACTCCAGCAACGCACAATTCACCAACGCAGTCGCCGCATGGCTCGACACACCTCCAACTTCACCGCCATCAGCCACCAAGAACGTACGCTCTGACTCTAAGGTGTACATCGATCTCAGCATACCCGAGGAACGTGTCGTCTCACCTTCAAAGCTGTCAACACGCTCATCACCGCCAGCTACCACTGGTGTTGACGCAGCAACGTTCCACGACTACTCATCCCCAGCATACAACAACAACAACTCCGGTTTCGCCGGCGAGTCAAGCCCCATCGAGCCCGAACACGACATCTTCAGCGACGCCGTCAACTTCGACGTTCTTAACTCGCATCCTGAGGTCCACCACGACGCATTTTCTCCGCCCGGCGAATCATGCAGTGGTTCCAGCGTCTACAACTCTGACTGGGACACCGTTCAAGTCAGCAGCGTCAAGAACAACAGCACTGTCAACGCTATACCCAGCACGATCTACGAGGAAGGCTTCCACCGCACCAGCTTGGGCATGGACGACTTCATGAACGATCTCATGGGCGGCTCCGGTGATTCGTACCACGACGACGTCCGCGACATGCTGGACTCGTGGGTCGCGATGAACTGAGCTGCTTCACAGACGGGAGCGAACGATGCAGAATTGACGACCTCGACGAGAATAAGATTTTGCATATTAGCGAAGCCCAGAAACGGCGATCACGACTTGAAACGACTTGATGACCGTATTGGCAAGCACACGATGATTGTATCGAAAAGGCTTGGGTCACTTTGATGAGCATGGTGTTTGGAGCGACTTCTTTTGGACGATGACGAGCGTTTTGGCGCTTCTCTTCTCACCTCCCGTCGAGCACCGAAACCCTTCCACGAGCCCGCCAACGGACTGCTTAATTGCATCCTCTGTTGGCGGGAGGGAACTCGGTGGGAATTGTAGAGGGTCTCGACGGTACGGCAATCTTTCTTCATCCTTTCCCTGGAAAGAAAGAGTTGCCTTCTTTTTTGACTTTATCCTTGTTTACCTCGCGAATCGCTCCTTCTTGGAGACCTGCTCTGCGAGGGAGTCACTGGTCTGTCGTTACCGATACCCACCAAGAGACCACCTCACGCGGACATGTATGATATACAGAAGCAAGTGCTATTGATATTGCTACTTCGCGCGGGCGTGTCTTAGATAGATAGTCTTAGGTTAGAGTCCCTGGCTTCGACTCTTCGCTCTACTCTGAGTATGGCGGGTTGAGTTGGTCGGGTTTGAACTCCCTTGTTTGGCAAATCTATCAATTGACGAATACTTGCACTCTTACTCTTATTCCGATCAATCGCCTCATGGAGGTGGCAGGGGCTTTACTGACGTTGGCTGTGATCGATTTCCCAAGCGTTCCGCTCTTCATGTGTATTTGGCAGCAACATCAACAAGCTCCGGCCGAATTCCGCGCCTGATGACCAACGATATAGAATCTACCAGGGCAATGATGTTTCCCGACATTTCAACGACACCGGCTTATGAATGCATACGACGACTTTGATATGCTATTTGATACCACACCCCCTCTCTGATTCAGACCTCAGCACGCATCCAGTCAAACCTCCAGCGCACATCAACCCACACAAACCCCTCCACCATCTAACAACCATGGACCCTACCCTCTACAAATACCCATCTCCCCTCGAAGGCTGGGAAAGCAGCGAACCTCTCTCAGAGTAATTCGCGCAATCTCTGCCTGCCTCTCTCGGTCCAACTAATCCCTCCCAGCGAACGCAATCCCGACGGCAAATCTCTCCAAAACCCCCCCTCCATCACCCTCAGCGAAGCTTACACCGAATTCATCGACCCCCTAGCCAAAGACGACCGCGGCGCCTTTGACGCCCACATTTACTTCTTGCACACCGATGAGCGGGAAACAGCCTTCGCTCGTGCCCTCCACGAACGCGTGAGGCGGGAATGTACATCCTCTCCCGGACTCTCCAAAATCCACACCCTACACTTTCGCTGATGAAGGATATTCCAAGTCCCCGAGCTGCGAGTCTATCCTCTCCACCAGCACCCCATTGGCCCCCATCCAGTGGGCATGTTCGAAGTGAACCTCTTCACACCGCCACAATTCGGAGCGTTTGTGAGTTGGTTGGTGATTCATCGGGGTCCGTTGAGTGTGTTGTTGCATCCGAATACGGGGGATGCGATGAGGGATCATACGCAGAGGGCGATTTGGTGAGTTTTTTCGAGTCTCCTTGAGGGATGGCATGTTTTGGGGGGAAGGGAGATGTGCTGACCGTTATGGTAGGATGGGAGAGAGGTATCCGTTGCAGACGGGACCGTTGAGGGGGGAGTGAGGGATGCCGCCGTCATTTTTTCCACGGCGAGGACATCAAGGGAATGGGGTGCCGTAGACTTCGGAAAGTTTTCTGCGATGCACGAGAGCGACACGTACAGACCGAGACCGAGCAAGATTTCAAAAACACCCGAAGACCGATTTCACAACCCACGAAAGTTGGAACCCAGAGCCGTAGGCACGCAATCGATTGATCCGTCTACAGAAAGCTTTCCCTCTCGATGTCGACATCCTCGACGATATAACTGCTTATCCCGGCGCAAGAACGAATGTGTTTAGCAACCCCCTTCCACGCACATACGGACATCTCCGTCTACGAAACAGTGATGCTCGCAGACCCACTGCTCTGGTACCCCTCGCTCGCCACAATCTGGTAGTTCTGCGACGATCCCAGCTTCATGTTCAAGCGCGCCCAAGCATCAAAGTGGTTCTTCATGGTGACGGTGCCGCCGACGCGCTTCTGCTGGCGCACGCTCCAGAACTGCTGGAAGGTCTGGGTGCCGTCGATGGAGGGTTGGTTGATGCGGGTGGTTTGGAGGATACTGTGTTGGACCTTTCGTTAGTGGATGTGATGGGAATAGGTTGGGTTGGATCTTACTCGTAGGTGCCGCCGTCGGTGGTGACGGTCCCCTTCTTCTGAGCTGCAGAGCTGGGGTCGTAGGAGCCAAAAGACTCTACGACCAAGTATTCGATCAGAGGATTGCGGGTCCAGCCGTAGACGGAGATGTAGCCGTTGCCGGAGGGGTTGAAGGAGCCGGAGTAGTTGATGGTTCTGCATTGAACGGGTCAGCGAAGAAGCTCTTCTCTTCGATGGGCTCGATTGTTTGGATAAGGAAGACTGACCTGGCGGATCCTGTAGCCCAACCCTTGCCCGCAACGAAGTTCCCGACGTTGCTCCACGAGACTGTGTACGAGCCGCCCGGGCCATTGTTGTACCGGACTTGGCCTCCGCCGTCGGTCCAGAAGGAGTAGTAGTAGCCATTGTTCATGCCAGTGCCGGGACTCTCACGAGCGAAGAGGTGGGTGGCCGAGTCGAGGTTGGGAGAGGCTTCGGTGATGGGAGCGGCCAGGGAGAACGTAGCGGCGGCGAGGCCGAGCAGAGCGCGTGTGAAGAGCATGATTTCTGTTTGATCTTGAAGCTGAAGATGAAGTTGATGAGAGAGTTTGATGTAGCCTGACATGAAGAACGAGACGTGGATCTTATACTCCGATTGAGTCTCACTCGCACGGAAGATCGTCGTCGACTCGTTGTCGCGGCTGAATGCGAGCCTATCTTCGCATCCACTGTGTCGTCAGGAGGAATGAACATGTCACATCGCTTCGCCGCAATCGTAACACCGTCGCAATACATGCCAAACGCTTCGAATGACACTACAGAGGAATGGGGAAGGTGCAAGGCCAACGGATGTCGAGCTAGTGCCGCCCGAACACTATAACTACGACGCTAGTGCAGGATGCTTGTGTTAAGCGAGCATGCGGTGGAGAAGCGTTCGGGAACAACCAGGGTCGATCTGGTTTGGGAAATGCGCACGAGGTCGTTCTGGGTTGTTTGTATAGCGAAGCTCGTGCAGGATGGCGGAATTGCGATGGCCGTGTGGTCGTTTGTCTTTGTCTGGAGTATAGGCTGAATTGAAGGCATAGTATATCGCTAAAGCGGACGAAAATATTCGACGACGCCGATCCGAGAATCAGCCTGAGTGGGCCATGTGCTATACTCTTTACGCATGAAGTCCGATGCGGTAGGTCACGGATTGTATATTGATGACACTGCGTTGTCGTCGAAGTCCGCCACGAGTTCGGAGAACGTCTGATTCGTCGGGGTGGGTAAAAGCGCGTAGACGAGACAGACATCCGCTGCCAACTCATCCAGAGTGAAGCTGTAAAGTGTCCGAGCAGGTAGGACCAGATGGAATGATGGAAGCGATGGTGTATGGCAATTGATCCTGATGTTAGAAAGAGGGTAAGACATCTCGCACTTACCTTGTCTGCCTCGCCTACCGCCACGTTCATCTTCCGGAACATTCGACTTCGCATCTAGAGTCTTGACCATAACGATCATGTTCTTCTCCAAATTCGTCTCCATCGCGACGGTGTTAGTCGCCAGCGTGCAAGCTCTCCCAAGCTTGGAAGATCGCCAAGTCCGGCTGTCCGCCAATCCACATCTTCGGCGCGCGCGAGACGACAGCATCGCCAGGCTTTGGAACCGCAGGCGTCTTCATCAATCTCATCGTAGGCGCCTATGCCTCGGCCACCACGGAGGCGATCAACTATCCAGCCACTGGTGGAGACTCCTATGGCAGTTCGATGAGGACTGGGGTGGCCAACATGGCCAATCAGATCAATTCTTTCAACCAGAAGTGCCCACAGGCGAAGCTCGTCGTCGTCGGGTATTCGCAGGTACGTCCTTC